>JAQIFY010005835.1:0-10753 GCA_028533085.1 Varecia variegata | reverse complement strand
CTTCACAATCAAAATAAGTTTAAATCTTCAATCTAAGCATAATGTATCTTAATGAAATTAACTCAAATATTACAAATAAGTAATAAGATGCCACCTTCTGGCTCCTGAAGAAAAGGAGAGAGAAAATCAATAGTTGAACACAAATTGGTATATTGAAGGTGACTGTCAGTTCTTTAAGGTTTATTTTTCTCCCCACCCTTAAACACATATGGTGCATTCTGCTGTATCATCAGGCTGTGTCAGCCACACACAGTATAGCAATGGTAAGAAGGAAACACAAAATGCAAGACACTTTGATCTTCAAAGTCACCTAATTTCCCTTTGCTGAAAAGCAGTTGTTAGAGCTACAGGGTTAAAAACTCTTCTAAAGAAATGTAAATGGCTGCTTGTGCAACTTCAGACTCAGGCATCATTCTAGAGGCCCAGGAAATATTGTCACCATAAGTCCAAGTGTCAACATAGGTCCACAGAGGGAAGAGAGAATCATGTTTCTTTCCTGACAAGAGATTAAGCTAATGGATTTTTTCCCCTAAAGGGAAAAAAGACTCTTTTACTTTCCTTCTGCTTCTTTTCTAACTCTGGGTTCTATAAGCCCTTACCTCCATACAATGATCAAAAATGATTTATATAATTGTGATAGAAGAGATGCACTTTTAAATCTGTGCTGTGCACGTTCTCACCAGATTGGTAATAGGGCTGAACAATCAACAGAGTTTGTAAAAAAAATGGGCCTTTGATGATTGGGGAAGAACTCTATGATATCAGGGTATTTTGCCTATTTCTGTGGTTGTTATAAATTGATGGATGGGAAAGATAAAATCATACTCAGAACATGTAGGGTCTCACTGCAGAGGGCTGGAGGGAAACTTTCTTAGAATATAAAAACTAATCAAAGAATTCTTAGGTGCTTTGTTGTTAAATGGGGAAAATTTAAAGTTGACAATCCTTTGTTTAGCAAATCATCTTCATGAATCTCTGAGTATGAAAACATGAACCTAAACATTATTTGGGGTAAGGGATAGAGAGCTGAACTGCTCTGCACAAGAAATTAACTGTAATAGTGAGTTGAAGTCCACCTTCTAGAGATAGAGAACATGGAAAGTTGAGTCACAGTAGCCTTTGATCAATGAGAAATTACTCATGATAGGAAATACCCAGTAGAAGGCAAATGGGTATATAATAACCAATTTTAAGGTTTTGCTGTATCATGTAGTATAGTTATCACCCTTTGGCCAAAAATCTTCAGTAAAAATACGCTCTGCAGATACACAGCCTTGTCTTAGGCACACTTTGGAGAAATGAAAAGAACCAGGAGAGTGTTGTATGTTATTTGACGTAATGAAGAAGTAGGACAGCATAAAGTGAAAGTAAACATTTGACTGACGGAAAAAAAAAAAGCAAGAGATAACTAGAAAAAAAGCAAGCAAACTAAAAATCCCCTGAGAAATTATCAAGTTTGCTTTAAGCTTTTTTTATTGTAAATTTAAATGGCAGGTTAAGCCTAGCAGGTGGGAGAATGTCCAGTTTTGGGCTACCTCTATGAAAAGTTACTGCTTCACATATAGACAAATCCTTAAAAATGTTTTACGTAATGAGTGAATTCTATGCCATTCACAATGGTAACATTTAATGAAGCCTAGACAAATAAAAAATAATCTACTTGGATTTATAGTTTCTTCTATGTAGAATATGTACTTTGAGCATAATTATTTTACTTTTACATTTTAAAGTCTCGCATTTTTTCCTCTGGTATTATTTTGAACGGAATGAGATTGGATTATGCATCAGATTTTAACCTAGGAATCAATGGTGTACAAACATCTGTATTTGTGGAATTATTTTTTCCCACAAAATCTTAAATGAAGAAAAAATGTAAGAGAATGGAAACACTATTACTGAAGCAAAGAGTATGTGGTCAAGCTACGGATTAAATTATATCAAACAGTTCTGCAGGGTAAGAGGAAATAATAGCTAGTAGCACCAAGAGTGTCCTTATCCTCTCCACCTGCAGCTTCTCATCTTACAGTCTTAAATTTCCTAAGAATAATAACCCCATTAGATGGCATTTCGCACAGTTAACCACAACCTAATAAGTATTTTGCATTTTTTAGTATGGAATGTTAAAAAAAAATTATTTTGCTACTTATTTGCTTTTCTCCTAACAAACTCTTTATCCAATTTAATCTGTGCCCTTTATCGTTACTGCTTCCCACTCAGCCTTCAGTGCTTTCCAAGTTGTACCTGAACCAACGTTGTCTGTCTTCTCTCGATTCTCTTCTGACTCTTTCCCTTGTTTCCCCCTATATGTTCTTTGGTTGATCTATGCCATGTCCCTCATTCTCACTCTGCTCTGCCTCCTTGAACACCTAAACACTTATTGAAAATGCCTTCACTTGTTGCTTCTGCCATAACTATAAAATGACCCCCCAAAGCTACACCATAAGAGAAGACTCTTCATTCTTTTAATAAGCCCTTTTGAAGAGCATTTCATGTGCTCAGTCTAGTTGCCAGTAAGGTAGAAGTTATCTGCAAAATTGTATTATGAAAATAAATTAAATCTAGATATAGACAAAGAAAATATGGACAACATTTCCATCATAGAACCCTTCACTGAAGCCTGAATGTTGTAGAAATTCAAAGTACTCTAAATGCCATGTGGACTAGAGTTCCATTAGGAAAGATTCATAGAGTTATAAAGGAAAATACTTATCAAAAGGAATCAGCATTAATGTGCCAAGGAAAAATGTGTCACTCTTATCTCATTTCATATTTTTGTTAGGGTTACTGATGTGAGAGGCCCTCAAAATAAAGTAGGCATAAGGTACTTGAAATTTTGGAGGCAATTTACAGGATACCTGGCAATTTTCTTATGGACAAGATAAAATATAAAATGTATATGGTTACAGCTTGTTGGAATCATGACTTATTAAATGAGAGAACTCAAAGGATATTAATAATGGGGTATATAACATATAAGGTAAGCTCCACAGGCAGGCACTAGAATTTTCTCCTTTTCCTTTTTCTATTTATGACTTTAGTTGTTGACTCAGATGGACATATGAAAAGCAAGCTTATTAAAATTGAAAGTAATGCAAAGCTGGAAGAATCCACCATCCACCCCAGGATTTCAAAGGTATGAAAATCCTGGACTAATGGATATGATACAAAAAGATAAAATTGAATGTTGATTATTATGGTGGCCTACACTATTAACCCCAGGCCAACTGCCCAAGTAAGGGATGGAAAGGAAAGGCTCAGCTGCAAAAAAGTGTGAAAAGACTTGGGGGCTTCCATGTTCCATTGAGTTCAAGGTAATTCAGCAGTGTAATGTGGCTGCCAACACAAAGTTAATTCTAACTTATTGCTAAGGGCTAAATTGTGTCTCCCTCCCAAACCTAAATTCATATGTGAAGTCCTGACTCCCAATGTGATGATATTTGAAGATGGGACATTTGGGAGATAGTTAATTTAAATAAGATCATGACAGTAGGCCTTCTTGTAGTGCCCTTATAAGAGATACCAGAGTACATGTTCTCCTCCGCCTCCATCTCTTTCTCTCTCTCTTCCATGCAAAGACACAGGGAGAAGGTGGGTGTTTGTAAGCCAGTAGAGAGCCCTTACCAGAACCCAACCATACTGGCATCCTGATCTTCGACTTCCAGGCTTCAGAGCTATTAAAAAATAAATTTCTATTGTTTAAGCCACCCAGTCTATGGTATTTTGTAATGACACAGCAAACTGACTAATAAACTTATGTTTCGTGTGCAGGATTCCTTGATCTGATTATATTTAAGCAGTTGATCTTGTTTTTAATATATTCTCAGTTGTTTTTTACTCATAATGTTCTTCCAAGATTGAGCCCCTCAGAACACCACAAGTGGTCATTAACTATTTGGCAAATGTGTCCTCAGAGTTACTCTCCAGAAATAAGAACACAAATTTTTACAGGGGCACAAGTCAGACCAAACAACTTAATCTAAATGTACAGGACTAGTATGTCTTGGTCAGCACATTTATGCTATTTATAATTAATAAAAATTACTTTCTAAGACATGAAATGGAACATATATACATCTAAAGGAGCCATAGTTAAAATAGATATTGGGGGCTGGGGATTGAGGGTAGAGTTGCACATGGAAAAAATAAAGGGGGTTCATGGGTACAGTGTCAATGTAATGGTTTGAGTTTGGGACCTATTAATACATGTTAAGAATTGAATTTTTTTCTATTTGACCCACTTGGACTACAACTAGTCTGTAATGCCCAGTGAACTAAATAAATTGAAGAACTTAGTCAAAAACCCATTATCATATTCATTTCTTTTAACACTTGTGCAAATGTCACTGATGGCACCCCGTGTGTTTCTGTGAATTCCCTTTTTTAGTACCTTAGTAAGGGAGTGTGAAATAAACCATTATCAAATTAATGCTAAAACACTTCCATAGGCTAGAAAAAGAATCTGCCTAGAAATGAGACCTGGAGGAGGAACAAACACTCCAGTGTGAACTTTCTGTTGCTGTTGAGTGTTTCTGTTTTTCTAAATGTGGGCCAGGAAAGGAGAGGTGAAAACCAGTGCAGATCTGCGGTCTCTAAGAAAATCCTTTGCTTCCCACTATCTTGGAGCTGGAGTGTAGTAAATTGCTAGAGGTGATACACAACATATGGAAGAGAAGTGCATGTGATGAGACAGCCATAATTTATCTGTTTTTCTCATTTCTCTCCTATTTTCCCATTCCTTCCTATTTATAAATATCAAATTTTATCTACTTCTCTCCTTCTGTATTTGACAGCATTGGTGTCTCCTTATCTTTATTAATTCTGGTTTGATTTTAAAAGTTAGTTTGATTTTGGGGAAAGCGAAAAGGAAACAAATTGGTACATTAGAACCCATGACAATAGTATAAACAATGGGACGATGGGATTTAGACTGCACTTAAATAAGCCAGAGAGAGCTAGAGATAAGGGGAAAAGAAAGAAAAAGCATCAAAGATTGTGACTTTCTCATCAGACTTAATCTCCATCTGTGTTTTGAATTTCCCATTCGAGATTCTAAAGAGAAAACATACTGTGGGCATTTTAGGGTGTATGGAGACACAGACAAAAAGGCTTTCCTTGGAAGGTGCATTCTCTGAAATCTCTATTCCACCATAGGGAATCAGACCCAGAGAGCATTTGCCCCACAGGATGGTTGACCCGTAGGGTTTCTGCAAGGCCTCATATACAGAGGTGGAAGATTAATCTCCCCAGGATCTCTCGTCTCTGGCAACAAAACACCAACAGTTTAGCCAATAATGGGTCTTACTCTAAATTCAAAATATTTCTGTGCCTGACTCTTTTGATACTTAAGAGACATGTACCATGTATTCCTTAAGGAAAGCCAATATATGAAAAATCTAGTTTAATGTAATAGGTACATAGGAGCAAATTTAAGATATTTTTTAGACTCACAGAAAAGTTACAAAGAATTCCTATATATGCGTTATCAACATTCCCCACTGCAAACATTTTTATCATACTTGTTTTTATCATTTTCTATTACCTTGTCTATGCATACACACACATGCACACTTTGTTTTTTTCTGAAATGTTTAAGAATAATTTGCAGACCTTATGACTCTTTACCCAGTAGGCTGTAACTCTTGCTAAGATTTATTCAGATAGAAAAATTCTTTAAAGTACATGACAGATTGAGGCATAAAGTTTATAAACAATTATTTTATAAGAAAGCTTTCAGAAATATTTTTAAGTTAAATTTCTAGTGTAATTTAGATTTTGTTTTATTTTAAATAAACACACAGATAACAAAGTTTGCATAGTGACTATCTGGAGAAATTTAGAATGTGTAAAACATGATTTAATCTAATTACCATTTCTTTTTTGTTAATTATTTTTATTGATATAAAATGATTGTGGATATTTCTGGGGTCCATATGATATTTTGATACATGCATACAATGTGCAGTGATCAAATTAGAGTAACTGGAATATCCACCACCTCCAACATGTATCATTTCTTTGTGTTGGGAACATTCCTAATCTTTCTCCTAGCTATTTTGAAATATACAGTAAATTATTAACTAAAGTCACCTTACTGTGCTATAGAACACTAGAACTTATTCCTTCTATCTAACTGTATTTTTGTACCTATTGACTAACCTCTCTTCATCCTCTCCCCACCTCTACACATCCGAACCTCTTATAACCATCATTCTATTCTCTACCTCTGTGAGATCAACTTTTTTTAGCTCCCACATATGAGTGAGCACATGCTGCATTTTTCTTTCTGTGCTTGGCTTATTTCACTTAACGTAATGTCATCCAGGTCCATCCATGTGATGCCAATGACAAGATTTCATTCTTTTTTATGGCTGAATAATATTCCACTGTGTATATATGCCAAATTTTCTTTCTTTCTTTTTCTTTCTTTCTTTCTTTCTTTTTTTTTTTTAACAAAGAGTCTCACTTTGTTACCCAGGCTAGAGTGAGTGCCGTGGCGTCAGCCTAGCTCACAGCAACCTCAAACTCCTGGGCTCAAGCTATCCTCCTGCCTCAGCCTCCCAGGTAGCTGGGACTACAAGCATGCACCACCATGCCTGGCTAATTTTTTGTTTCTATTTTTAGTTGACAGACTAGTTTTTTCTATTTTTTTAGTAGAGAGGGGGTCTGGCTCTTGCTCAGAGTTCAGAGCTGGTCTTGAACTCCTGAGCTCAAGGGATCCTCCGACTTTGGCCTCCAAGAGTGCTAGGATTGCAGGTGTGAGCCACCAGGCCCGGCCCAAATTTTCTTTATACATTCATTCCTTGATGGGCACTTAGGTTTATTCCACACCTTGGCTATTATGAATAGTGCTGCAGTAAACATGGGAGTGCAGATATCTTTTCAATACACTGATTTCCATCCTTTTGGAAAAATATTCAGCAGTAAGATTGCTATATCATATGGTAGTTCTATTTTTAGATTTTGAGGAATCTCCACACTGTTTTCCATAGTGGCTGTGCTAATTTACATTCCTACCAACAGTGTATGAGCATTCCTTTTTCTCAGCACCCTTGCCAGCATCTGTTATTTTTGTCTTTTTCATAACAGCCATTTTAACTGTGGTGAGGTGATATCTCATTGTGGTGTTAATTTGCATTTCTCTGATGAGTAGTGATGTTGGGCATTTTTACACATACCTGTTGGACACTTGTATGTCTTCTTTTGCGAAATATGTATTCAGATCCTGTGCCTATATTTGAATCAGATTATTTGATTTTTATTGCTGTTGTTTGAGTTCCTTATGTATTCTGGTTATTAATCCCTTGTCAGATGGGTAGCTTGCAAATATTCTCCCATTCTGTGGGTTGTCTCTTCCACTGTGTTGTTTTCTTTGCTGTGCAGAAGCCTTTTAACTTGATGTGATCCCATTTGTCTATTTTTGCTTTTGTTGCCTTTGATTTTAAGGTCTTACTCAAAAAATATGTGCCCAGACCAATGTGAAGCATTTATCCAATATTTTCTTTTAAGTAGTTTCATAGTTTCAGGTCTTGCATTCAAGTCTTTAATCCATTTTGTGTTGACTTTTGTGTGTGGTCAGAGATAGGTATGTAGTTTCATTCTTCTTCATATAGATATCCAGCTTTCCCCACATCATTTGTTGAAGACACCCTCCTTTCCCCATGATGTGTTCTTCATACCTTTGTTGAAAATCAGTTTGCTGTGAATGCATTTTTTTATTTTTTGAGCTTTGTATTCTGTTCCTTTCATCTATGTGTCAGTTTTTATGCCAGTATGATGCTGTTTTAGTTACTATAGCTTTGTAGTATATTTTGAAGTCAGGTGCTCTTCTTGATCACTACTCTATGCACTAATAAGTGCAGAAATTATAATCCAAATAATGGAAGTTTCTTTTTATTCATTGTCGACTATATGACAGGTATTAGTGCCAATTTTATAATTTTAAATACTCTTTTAATAAGGATTGGAATCCTTACAAACTTCAGCTTTTTACAGTTGGGATGAAAAAATATAGGAGAGATATGAAGCTTCAATATGAGATGTTTTTCTCAGATTTTTTAAAAAATTTTATGTTATTTGACTTCAACCCAAGTAGTGATCTATCAATTCTGCAATCTAGCCTCTAAAAGGCAGTAAGTAATGCATGTAATTATCAACACCTTTTTATAGAGTTTAAACAAATGACTGTATAGTACTGATGCTTGATTTTCTCTCTAAACTTATGAAATTACCCTCTTTGTGTATATTTTTTATTAAATCCTTCAAATAACTGTATTGGGTGGTGGTTTATCTTCATTTTAGAAAAGAATAAATTGAGTCTGGGAGAAGTTAAATAAATGACTCAAGGTCACACAGTATTTTAGTGGCGAGGTGGGGGTTGTTTTCTTTCAAGGCAACCTCCTCTCCAGAAAATAACTATAAAAAATTATTCTGGAGGAAATGGCCTTGGCACATTATGTTTTTAGAGGCAATTTAAAAAATAGCTCCCCCATTTTACATGACAACTGTATATATCTGACTTCTATGTGACCATCTTCAGTCAACTTTAAAATTTTATGTATTTTTTGGAAAATTAACTATCTTTTAGATTTTAAATTTTATTTAGAATAGCAATTTTATATTTTGTTAGAGTAATTAGAGGATTCCTTATCATTTCACTGAGTCTGTGGTTATAGTCTTTTTCTTTATTTCTTTGGTTGTAAATTTGGATTTTTTGCTTTTTAACAAATCCGCATTGGTCTTTTCTAAGAACCACCTCCTGAATATATCACTCTACATTTTTCCTTATTCTAAGTGGTTTTTTTTTTTTTTGCTCTTATTTTTATTTTTCTAGCTTCTTTAGTTGCAATTCACCAATTAGATTCTAACAAGCAAAGCAAATGTGTTCCCTAAGTCCTCATGGTACTCAATCTCTCTATAGTATTTAGTGTTGGACAGACATTCTTCTTAAAATATATCCTCCCACAGATTTCTTAACTCCATATTTCTTATTTTTTTCTTACTCCTCAGCCTACACTTTGCTTTCATCATTAGTTCATCTTCTTCCCATCATTCAAATTGAAAATCCCCTCTAAATTTAGTTCTTGGCACTCAGTTCTTCTCTCCTCTCTCCCTTGAGGTTATAGCAACTTTCTAGACATTAACTGACATTTTTAAGAATATGATTTTTTACAGATTTATTGAAATATAATTTAAATGCCACAATATTCACTAATTGTAAATGTACATGTAATG
The DNA here is from genome assembly GCA_028533085.1 of Varecia variegata. Lineage (NCBI taxonomy): Eukaryota > Metazoa > Chordata > Mammalia > Primates > Lemuridae > Varecia > Varecia variegata. Next base: position 1,522 of record JAQIFY010005835.1, on the reverse strand, counting down.
ATTTTTAGTAAATTTATAGAATTGTGTAACCATTACCACCATCCAGTTTTGTAACATTTCCATCACCCCAAAAAGTTCTCTCTTGGCTATGTATAGTTAATTCCTGCTCCCACTCATAATTCAAGGCAAAAAAATGCCCTGCTTTCTGCTTCTATAAATTTGTCTTTTTGGGACATATGATGTCAATGGAATCATGTAATACATAGTCTTCTGTGTTCTGCTTCATTCACTTAGTATAATGTTTTTATAGTTCATCCATGTATGGGTAGTTTATTCATTTTTCTTATTAAATAGTACTTCATTATATAGGTATATCATATTTGGTTTATCCATTAAGCAGTTGATGGACATCTTGATTTTCTAATTTTGGCTTATTGTGAATAATGGGGCTATGAGCATTCAGGCCTTTGTGTGAACATATGTTTTCATTTTTCTTGAGTAGCTTTCTAAGCGGAGAATTGCCATATCACATAGTAAGTTCATGCTTGACTTTTGAAGGAACTTCCAAACTGTCTTGCAGAGTGGTTGAACCATTTTACACACCCATTAGCAATATAGGAGAGATCCAGTTTTTCCACATCCTTGACAAGACTTGGTTTTCTCTTTCTGTTGGTAGCCATCCTAGTGGGTGTAAAGTAATAACTTATTTTGTTTTTATGGATATATATGTATATTTTTTAACAATATCATTAGTCCTGGCTTGCTTTTAAAGATCTAACTCTCTATTTTTAGCAATTTGCTCCCAATTTCCACTTGATACCTCACAGTCACATTAATCGTAGCATGGGAGAAACCAAACCTCTCTATGGACTTCCTAATATTAGTTTACTTTTATAAGTCATTATTTATAATAGTAACAGCATTTTCACTCTCAGTTTTGAACATTTCAAATCATATTTTATGCTTTCTATACTCATATCTTCATATTCATTCAGCCAGAGAAAATGATTTTCTAATATCATATATATTTTCTTCCTATTTTTCTTATGATTATCAGTGCTAAACTATTTCAAAAACCTTCTCCCATTGTATTTTATTTCTTCATATTGGAACTATCAGGATATGATAGTTTTTACTTATTTTTTTTGTCATAGCCATTAGAGTCTCAGAATTATTTAATATTCCCTTACTCTCCTCAGCAGAATGTTACTTCTTAGAGTAACTCTGTAGAGCTCCAATCAACTATTTTTAATCTTGAATTTTTAATTTTTTTTTTTTTTTTGGTAGAGATGAGGATTTACTCTGTTGCCCAAGCTGGTCTTTAACTCCTGGCTTCAAGTGATACTCCCACCTTGGCCCCCCAAAGTGCTGGGATTACAGGCATGAGCCACCATGCCTGGCCCTTTTATTTTTATTTTTTTCAATTCAACTTTTTAATCTAAAGAAACTCTTCTATTCCAACAACAGTCAAACGGAGAACCAAATTAAGGACTCAATACCCTTCAAAATAGCAACAAAGAAAATAAAATATCTAGGAATATATTTAACTAAGGAGGTAAAGGACCTCTATAGGGAGAACTAC
>JAQIFY010005834.1:0-10755 GCA_028533085.1 Varecia variegata | reverse complement strand
ACCCTTTCCAGCTGAAGTCTAACATTGCACTCTTGGCATGGTTTATTCTACTCTTTTAGAGCTTTTTAACTTCCATAAAAAGTAGAGAAATATAAGAGTGAAGAAAAGGGATCAGAATAAATTTAATCACATTCACCAGCAAGCATTTTCCCTTGGCGTGATAAAGACAAGTCGGGAAGCATCATGAATGTCAGACTTTGAAATCATTAAAAACATTCCAATCTAAATCCAAAACAAGTTCTAATTTAATAAGTCTTCTAAAAGTGGCTTGTAAGCAAACTCCAGTAATAATCACATTCTGGCTGGCAGCAGCTAGTGGGAAAGAATGGGACGTCCCAGCATGGCCTCAGGACATGTTTGTCCATCCCACAAAACCACCCTCTGGTTTGGCATCACTTTTCCCACCTGGCAACTGCCTGGCTCCGAAGGGCTGCAGACTGGAGTGTCCTGGCAGCATCTCACAGGGCATTTCTCGTGGCAAAAATCCAGACCCAAGGTGGAGAGAGTGGTCTAGCTGTGGCCTCTGGGAGGGTGTCTCTTACTGTTGGCCAACCAAGATAGCATCAGATCACTTCAAATGTTATTGCAAAAGGTGGATTGTTACATTCATAGGATTCTAAATAGTCCATGTATTTATCTGTGGTTGGCTTCATTCCAAAAAAGGGATTTGAGGAGACTCAGAGAAATTACAATGCAACAAGATTAAAAACAAAACAAAACAAATCCATGGAAGAAAGGGAAGCAGTGTGAGAGAATTCTCAATGAGCCTGAAAGACACCGAGATGGTTTGCTGCTAATGACATTTGTCATAATTGCTGTCACCTTTTGTGTAAAATCAGCATTGCAGTGCAGAGTGCTTCCCGAAGGGATCACACAACTGAGCTTGTCTCTGGTTCTGCCGTGAGTGTTTTGGGTACATGCTCACCCTCACCTAACCATTGCCTCTGTGAGTCATCAGCGCACTGTTTGGGAACATGTGTTAATGAACACTGAAAGAGCAGGCCAAAGGTAGCAGGATTCTTTGGGAGTTAAAAAAATAAGTTTTATAAAACTGAGCAGGCCATTGTGGAGGTGGACTAGGGTGCGGGGGGGCAGGGGACAGACTCATATTAAAATCCTGATATAAAGTTCTAAGCAATGAATAAGAGGCTTAAATACATAAAGAGCAAGGCTAAATTTGGACCAATTTCCTGTGAAATCTCTTGTGTAATATTTTCAATTTGTGCTTGTTTAATGTGGTTTATTTTCCTAAGGTTCACGGTATAGGTTTTAAATTCAGCCTTGACTACACACATGTGTTGAGAGGTTATAAAATGAAAGCCAGCTCAGACCAGTCTCCAACTGGATGGCCTTTAGTGGAAAACATTACCTCCTTTTCAATGCCTAAAATGTCTTCATGGGCACAGATTTTGTCTTTTCCCCATCTAGTTTCCTGATTGCTTTTCTGTCCCCAGCTCTACCAGCACAAGTCCAGCCACGTTAGTGCCTCTAAGGATGCTACCAGGGGCTCTTGACCGTACATCGGGAGTCAGGGCTATTTGGGGCAGGACTTTTGACCCTTCAGTGAAACATCACCCACCATTTTTGGGGAAAGAAACATTAAGTTCTTGACAAAAAGGGATAATTCCACCCTTTGGGTTAAAAAAGAGGAACCATCTCAGGCCCTCCAGTGGGCTCTGATTTGCAGTGCAGAATTCTCATCTGGGCCTCTGATGTCTTGGATCACGCCTTGCCTTGGATAGGGCCATGTCCTATATGTAGTAGTGCTGTTTCTGGTGACCCAAGTACAGTATGTAGGACCGATAGTGTCAAGTCAGATATTAACAAAACTAGATAGGATCTCTGTTATTCATGGTACACTACTGTACCAGACTTTGTATATGGTTACCTGGTGTTTGTCTCTACATGGGCTTTAAATTCATAAAAGAGAGATTGTGTTTTATTCAATTGCGTATCTCGTGCAACACCCAATGTGTTACCTAACATGGAGAGGCTATATTGAAGTAGGGGCGCATACACACATGGGTACAGAAGGGTTGGAACGAGACATGTATGTGCAGTTCCTTAATTGAGACAGTATGAGGTTAATAGCTGAGATAATTAGTTGCATGAGTGTTTTTTTTTTTATCTTATTCAGCACCTTTCCACAAAATTTTCATCCTTCATTCCTTCATTCAGCAAACATTTACCAAGAATCGGGTTTTTTTTCCGCCTAGATTCTACAATGACCATACACAAGCCTTAGAGCCTTCCAAGTGTAGGTTCCAAAACCAAAAAGGACTATGTACAGTTCTAGCTTTCATCTCCAGCTCTGCCTGTGACACCATATACAGTGATGTTGAAATCCGGCATCTCCTCCTGTCTCAACTGTATTTTCTTACCTATTCTTTTGACTTTTGTTTTCTCTTGGCATGAAAATCTTTTATAAGATTGTGAATCTGGACTAGAAGTGGTCAAGGAGTTGTTCTCCAAACTGCTGTTTTCCCTGAAAGGGACAACATATTAATAATTATTGACTGATGCTGGCTGTCTTCCCAGTGATGTAGTTTCTCTCTTCTCACCTGCCCAGCTTTCTACATAGCTCAAGTGTGGTGTCAGGAAACTACCAGCCTAGAAATGTAAGACTCACTCTCTGGTCACTTTTCCCCTGACATTCTACTATGAAAATTTTCAAACACATAGAAGAGCTTAAAGAATCGTATATTTGCCACCTAGATTCTATAATGACCATTTCACTCTACTTGCTTTATCATATAGTTTCACATAGTTATACTCTATCCAGCCCTCTGTCCATCTTATTTTTTTGATGCATTTCAAAGTAAGTTGCAGACATCAGTAAGTTTACCCCTAACCACTTCAATGTATGTATCATTAAATAGAGTTCAATATTTATTTATGGTTCTTTTTGTTGTTGTTGAAGTTTACAAAAAGTGAAATGTACAAATATTAAGTATATTTATGGCCACTTTTCACATAGGATGTCATTTTCCGTTGTAGCTTTTTTCATTATGAAAAACTAATTATGAAGATGAAAAGGATTTATAATATCCAAGGGTTGTGTATTTAGGTAGTGAGTATTCACATAACTTTTTTCTCTGCCCGGAAGTATCTATTTTAGTCAGGAAGGAGCAGGAAGAGCAAAGGACACTGTGAAGCTTCCATGTCAAAGGGCTCACTTTGCAGACAAACTATGTCAGCTCCTTTTCCCATCTCTGTATTCGTCTCCTTTGTCTTGCCTTAAGTCTCTGACTGCTGTGACAATGGGAAAGGCAGTATATCTGGTGGCGAGGGACACAGCTTTGGCATCATAGAACCCAAATTCTAATCCAAGTTACGCTGACTTTGGACAAATGATACTTATTCACTTAGTGCCTCTGTTCCCTAATCTGTTAAGAAGAGGATACTATTATCCAAGCCTGTGGTGGTGATTCAATAAGACAATGGATGAAAATTACCTGGCACACAGTTAAGTACATTCATATATTGTAGTTACCACCTAAATACCAACTTATTATATGGTTAGAGGTAAGTGTGTTTGTGCATATAGTTAATTTAGAAAGACTTCAGCATATTTCAGATTGCCAAAGTGAGTCTTTTGCATGATCAATGAACTTCTGAGGAAATACTGAAAGTGTCTTTTTGCCCAGTGTTTTAATGAAAATGAGCATAATTTAGTCTCAACTAAGTGTCTACTTTTACTCCAAACAGGATAACCATCAAATTTTCCTCACAATGTCTCTGTCTTATGTCTCTGCAGTCACATCTTAGCAAGGGAAGAGCAATGGCCAAAGGACATTACGTGTCCTCTACACAGTTTCTAGGTCTTCCTTTGTGGCTTGAAGTCACAGGGTGGTTTATTCTTCACTCAGGCATAATACCTTTCCTTCAAGCAACCAGCCTTAAAACTCAGGGTCCTCCTTGGGGTCTCACCTCCATTGCCTTGCATGTTAGATCAGCCACAAGTTGAATGGAGTTCCCCCCCGCCTTTTCCCCCAGGACACATGCTTTGTGGTGGCTTACTGGGTACTTTGCTTATAATACTCAGAAATATTTGTTGATTTCCTTATGTCATGAGACTATTTCTTAGAAACCTACATGGGGGAAGTTCAGCTCTTCCTAAAACTAAACCACAGTTAATTGTTGCTTCTACCTGCCTTCAAAAATAATAAGGGGAGGCCACGTTAGGCAAAGTTAGAAGCTACAGAAGTTGTTCCAGAAGGTGGACAGGGTCCAAGGGAGACTAGTTGGTAGCGCTTTCAAAAGACCGGAAAAAAAAAAAAAGAAAGAAAAGGACCAATCTGATCCCAAAGCTTTCTTTTCTATTGAGTCAGTAAAGGAAGAGTATTTGGCCTATCTGACTGTGAGGTGTAGGGAGTGTGGTGAATCTGACTCTGTATTTACAATTATAATATAGTATGGCTAATACTACTATATTTGCAGTTTCCCAGCACTTTGTGCATGGGGCCTGTATGTGCTATGTGTGCCAGACACTTGCTAGAACAGCCAGTGAAGAAGCCCTGAGGGGTCTGCTGCGATTTCCAATTGACTTGAATTTGGATCCTCATAAAGGAGGTGGAGCTGTAGAGCAGAACCAATGGTCAGCGTTGGTTCTGAAACCAGAGCTGAAGCAATTCCAATTCCTCAGACCCTTTAAGTTAGTCTTATCAGATCAGGCCATCATGGAGCAGATAGACAGGTAAGTCTCAGAGACCTCTGAACCCAATTAAAGTTATGCCACAAAGAAATCAAACTCATGTGGTTTGCATTTCAGAGAGCTACATTTGGTGGGCTGTTCCTGTTTTAATTCGGTAACCTAATGCAGACCATGTGAACATTTGAAATGCTTTTAACAGTTAAACCAGCTCAAATAACACAAAACCAGAGCAGCAATAAAGAATGAATTAAAGCTGATTGCAACTGTGGCCAACATAATTTTTTTCTTGCAAAGAACTTTGGGGGAATAGAATGCAGAACCAGTGGGGGGAAGAGACCGGTATCTCCATTTTCAACTTTGAGTAAAGCAGCAGGAGCTTTTACTTCTTTTATTTCTTAAGCAAATGTTTGAAACAGATTAACTTAGAAGGTGTGCTTAAATCTTGAGGGGATTTTGGGTGCAGGAGCAAAGGGGGTTGACATCCTTTTGAACTGAGAACTTGGTAGTTAGTAGCTCCACATCACCTCTATGTTGCCTGGATGGTTAGTTAGCTCAGTGGGCAAGGGCACGGTGCTAAGCTTGCTAGAGGTCGAGAGTTCAACCTGCATGGGTCAGTTAGCCTCTTACCGGAGGAGGTGGAGAAGCAAAACCTGTTCTAGTGCCACAGCCTGTACTTTCCAAGTATCTACAAAAGGGTCACCAAGGAACGAGAAGCTGAGATAACAGCAGCGATCAGTTGATGTGTTCTATGTACCTGCTCAGGCTCTGTTATAGGTGCACTCAGTGCCAGGTACATCATAACCTCGTAACTGACCCCCTCTGTGTCTCAGTTTTCTGATTTATAAAATGAGGATACCATTACGATGCCTATTTACATATGAGGAGACTTTAGGCATAGAGAGGTTAACTTACTTGTCCAAGGTCACATAGATAATAAATGGCAGGACCAGCATTCAAACCTAGGTCGTCTGGTATGAAAAGCTTCAGCACAATCGAACATACCACTCCAGCAAGTCAAACAACTCGAGGACAAATCAACTGTTGATAATAAGAGCAACTGGCATAAGCCTCAGTCCAAGTTTCTCACCAAGAAAGAGTTAGCCATGGTGATGACTATACTCAGATGTATGCCAGTGTGCAGGGTGTGCTTCACCATCCTTGCTCCATTCATGCCGGTTGAAGCAAATTTTATACACATATGTAAGTTGCCTCCAGAAGAAGCGTTGGTGTGCTCCATCCATACATGGAGACATTTCTATGAGTATAATCTAAAGAAATGGTGAATGTGCTTTGCATTTATTTCCACGGCATTCTAGGCACTTGATGGGAGGGCAGGGGGTGTGATGAGAGTAGCTTGGGCCCAGCCCCTCGAGATGTGCCGCAGGTGATAACTAACTGCCTGCCGCATTTCCCAGAATGTGCTGACTTTGTCAGAGATCCAGGGGAGGAAGGGAGAAAGGACCCATTAATTTCAGATCCATTAGTGACATAAAGCCTGCCAAGGGGGAAAGAGTAAAACTACTGGAAGAAACTTTATTTGCAAACTCCTGAAAGGTTACCCCCAGCAGCAGGGAGCCAGGTAACCACTGGTGGGCAAAGAGGCTCTGCTGAGCCCCCGAATCTGGGTTCCTTCCGGAGTAGTGGGAAGCCGGCTTGTCAATCACTCCTGCAGCCAAGTCCAAGTTCATCTCCCTGACTTTAGCAAACCCTCCCTCAGCCCCCTGCCCCCCACCTCCCAGTGAATGAAAAATCTGCCTCCTTGCTCCTTACAAAATGAAAACTGGTGTTGACGCTGTCCTCTAAACTTAAAATTGTGAACCCCAAATAAAAAGGTACAGCGTATCACTGGTTTGTTTTTCTTAACCTCACAGATGAAGTCAAACGGTTAAAGTATCTTAGAATAGGTAACTGTTTTCACAGCTCCTGCTCCGTTATTAGGGGAGGAGTGGATTCAAACACTTGATGAATATGATGTCTGTTCTACTTGAAGTTAGGGGAAATCTAGTGACCTCCCTCCACAACTCTGGTTTCAGGGATTACAGCCCACTTAACTCTCTTTAAGGCCTGGATAAATATAGGCTGCCTAGTCGCCCAAACATTCCTCGGGTTATTGGTCTAGTTGCAATTAGCTTTCTAGAAAGGTTTTCAAGCCCTCCCGATCCCCCCAGGCTGATTCTGCCCTCATTCTGTGGCAGGCCCATGTGACTTTTAGCACGTCAGTTACCCAGCTAGACCGTGGACCCATCGTGTGCCTGGAGCTCAAAAGACAATCAGTCAATAATTACTGGAGAGTAAACAGGGAAAAGAGCAAGGTGGAATAGGGCTGTGATTAATATCAAGGATAAAAATCCATTTTCTCCCTAATAAATATTTTTCATATCAAACTCGGTCTCAGCATCCGCTTTCAAAGAACTCCACCTTCATGCATGTGAGGCCCAGGTGACCAAACCCCTTGACTTCCAAGGAGTTTTCAATTAATTCTTCCTCCTCCTCCTGTTTTCTCCACTAGTGTAAATTTCTGTTTGGCGCCTCTGCGAGCCACTCCTGCTATTCAAGGGCACGAGATCCTCTGAACTTCACGTGAGTCAGGAACCTGAGTTGCCACAGAGCGCCTTACACCCTGCCCCAGGTGTTTCTAACTTTAGTCATTCTAGGAGCATTTGTTGAGCCCCCACAACCCAATGTCTATCTTCAGTCTACACCTCTAACCTAGTGATAAAAGACCCCCGCAACGTTAGAGCCAGCTTAACGTGGTATGGTGATTTCCCCCCCAACTTTCCAAATTTCTCAGAAAAATCTTCCCTGACCTTCCTAACAAAGTCATGCTCCACTTTAAATACTCTCACAGCAGCATGCATTTGTTCTTTAGTGGGTTACAGTTTTATAGGTATTTGTATAAATATTAGATTAATGTCCATCACCCTCACTACACCGTATGCTCCATGAGCTCAGGGATCATGTTTGTTTTTTTTCTTTTTCTCCATTGTATTTACAGGGCTCAACACAGTGCTTGGCACATGGTAGGCTCTTCATATATACGTGATGATTGACCCATCAAGGACCTATTTTGAAATAAAGTTTAAAATAGTTCAACATTTCTTTCTGCTTCGACCTCAAGCCCCATGGTACACCCGCTTTCTTTGGTGGGTTCTATTTATGTCTCACACCTGATCTGGCAGGCACCCAGCTGTGCATCTAAACCTTTTAGGGATAAATCACTTTTAACTTTAGGCAAACTGTTAACGAAAAGAGGTCTCTTCCTTCTACTTCTCATATCTTCCCACCAACATGTTCTTAATGTCAAAGCTGTTGATGAAAATGGAACATGGAAAAGGGGCTGGCTTATGGCTCTGACTTTTGGCAGCAGAAACCTAGGGAATAATTTCAGACCCATTTTGCACACCAGCAAAGCAAAGTGGATAGGAACTGAGGCTTTTGAAATCGGAGAGACCAGGCCAGTTTTCATGGAGTTCTCTGGCATCATAAGCTTGGCAGATGGATATCGGCCCCCTACCTCTGGTACAGTGTTCTGGGTTCCTTGGGAAATGTAATCGTTGGTGTCACTTTCATCATGCCTACCACAGCACTCTAGGCCAAGAACTCCTAAATCACAGCGTCCTGCAACCACTTCTACCCAGAAGACCTAAATGTTGGGATTTCGATGTCCCCTCTCAAAGAGGCCACCTTTCTGACAAGATGATTCTCCTTGGTGATGATTTTTATGAGACTTTGAGGGTGTGAGGTAGCTCTGTAGAATGAAGTAAGTGAGTATTCCCTCAAATCAAGCATGATGAGTGAATACTTCCCAAAAAACTTCTACTAAATATTTGGGCATCCTGGCCAGTGTCAAAGTCAGAGATGCTCTAACTCAATCTGAAATTTGACTCTTTCCAAAGGGCAAAAGAAGGGAGATTCTTTAGCTCAAAACTAAATTTCTTGCATTGCATTGCATATGCTAGAAAAAAAGTAGGATCTACCCTGCAACTTATTTCCATAACAGCATGCTGGGATCCAGAAGGAGTGAGTCACAGATGCTGAGAAGCATCTCAATTGCTCACTTTGAACAGTTCATTTTAAATTATTGAAAGGGGAATGCATTAGAATTGCCTCTTCCTATTTTCTTATCCAAATAAAACAAGTTCCTTTGCCGTAAGTGAAGTCTTTTGAACCAGTTGAGAGCATGAACTTATAGCCAGATAGACTTGGGTCTAAGCCCAGGCCCTGCCAATTAACTGCTGTGTGACCTTGGACATGGTTACCTTCCCCATGCCTCAGTTGTATCAACCCTAAAGTGTGGATAAGCAATCAACTCACATAGCTGTCATCAGAAATGAATGAGATAATACATCTGTGAAGTATTTAACTTTGTGTTCATTATAAGAATGCGAAAGTATTAGCTGTTATTATTATTATTAGCATATGATAGTGATTTTCAATAGTGAGAAGGATCTCTGTTTGCTTAATGACTTGTGAGCCTTGGGGCCAATATAGTACCGTATGGTACTAGTCCCAATACACTCACTGCTTAATTTGCACTTGGACCAAGCCCATGCTTTGGTATGAAACCTAGTTCCAACCTGAGCTCAAGAGTGTGCTTAATGAATAGTTCAATCTTCCTGAGGCAAAGGCAGAAATTACTGGTTCCATTATCTCCTGGGCAGGATAAGCAGTGCAGTTCTTTTCCTTTCCCAGCTACAAAATACATGTTGACAGGACAATCCTGGAACCCAAGAGTTGGATAAATGTTAGTTGCAGAAGGCCTTCCATTTGATCCTCTGTGATTGCTTTCTGATGAGGTACAGCCAGTTAGCCACCAAGAGCAGGCGTCCTCCCAGGAGCAATACAAGGGAAGAGCACACCTCTTTGCAGATGGAAAGCTGATCTCCCAGTCCTGGTCCAGCTTACTCTACCACAGTTGTTTTCAGCTGTCCTTCGGGGACTCCAAAGGATATGTCACTCCCAGTGTACTCTCCACCAATAAAATGTGATAATGGTGCCCTTGGGGAATGTTTGGAGGGACTTAAACAGTGGATCTGGAGGGTGTGGCCTAGATGCAAATCATATTTCATGAAAATAATCCTGGGAGGAGTCCAGTGTCATTTTGGATGTTTCTTTTAATTTGGTGTTGGACCAGATGGAGGGAGAGTAAATAATCAGTTTTGTTAGTCCCGTCCTAGAACTACACTAACCTCTCCCTCTACTCTAGAATCCCTCCCCCAGGCTCCCGACACTGGGCCTCTGATGAGCCACAGCTTAGCTGAGTCTTTCTGGTTCTGCTTGGGGAAGATTCCCAGCCTCTGTGGGAGCCAGGACAGTCTCCATGGCAGGGAGAACAAAAGAGGGAATAAAGGAACAACATGCTTCGTCAGACTTCCTTCTACCAGAGGGAAAAGAGACAATATGCTCTTTGAATGCTCACTACATTCAAATTATGAGAAGGTGGAAAAAGGGACCTAGAATCAGACTTTTTTGGCAAGCTAATGCTGATTTCCATCAGAAGGAAAAGGCAGGAAGAGAGCTAGACCTAAACTTTATTTATTTATGAACTTGGCACTTTAATGAGTTATCTCATTTAATAGAAGATGAGTGAAAGTGGCGAGCAACCATTTCCACGGGCTAGAAGGATCTTTTGTGTGTGGTGGGATATTTTTAAAGCTACCATCAAGCATCACTGGACACTTGGCCTGTGAATTATTTCTGTGATTGTGAGACTTACTTGAAGAATTATAGCAACTTCTCGTGATGCATTCGGTCATTCCTTGTGTCCCAGGTTAATTAGCACTGGAGAGTCCATTAAGCTAGTGTAATATCGCTCACCCCTAACCCAGAACTAGTGATTGAACATCCTGTGTGCCAAACCCCTTCTTCACCTCACTCTATCCATCCTTACTTCATCCCTCTGTTGAGTTGGCCTTGCTCCGTTTACATTCTGGGAGGTGACCTGATACTGTTAAGAAGAACAACTTAGGTAGAATTGACAAGTCTTCACTACAGAGTTTGAAGGGGTCTTGGTTTAGAGTAGGGCAGAATTATTTTTATGCTCTATGGTGTATTTTAAAGAGATTTCTTTTATGCATACACACACACACACACACACACAC
>JAQIFY010005833.1:0-10756 GCA_028533085.1 Varecia variegata | reverse complement strand
TACAAGTGATGGAGGAAGAAATTATGATCATTTTATTATAAGGCACCAGTTGTGAAGCAGGATAGCACTGTTTGGTAGTGGAATTGAGTAAGTTATAAATGTATATTGCAAATTCTAGGGCAATTACTAAAAAAGTAAATAAAGAAGTATAATAGATATGCTAAGAAAGGGGAGAAAATGGAATCACATAAAATGCTCAATTAAAGCCAAGAAGACAGAAAAAGCATGCAAAACATAGGAACAAAGGACAGGGACAACAAATAGAAAATACTGATAAATATGGTTGATATTAATCCAACTATGTCAATAATCATATTGAATGTCAATGCACCAATTAAAAGACTGAGATTGTCAGAGTGGACCAAAAAACAAGACCCTAATATACGTTGTCTACAAGACATCTACTAATACTTTAAATATAAAGACCATATAGATAAAAGTAAATGGATGGAGAAAGATATACTTAGCTAGCACTAATCAAAAGAAAGTAGGAGTAACTATATTAATTTCAGACAGAGTTCAGTGATACGAAAGTTATCATGGATATAAAACAGCATTACATAAAAAGGGGTCAATTATTCAAGGAGACATGGTAAACCTTAATGTGAATGCACCTGACAATACTACATCAGAATATGTGAGGCAAAAACTAATAGAATTGCAAGGAAAAATAGATGAATCCACTGTTATAGTTGGAGACTTCAACACTGCTGTATTAGAAATGGACAATCCAACAGTCAGAAAACCAATAAGGACATAGTTGAACTTAACACAATCACCTGGGTATAACAAGCATCTACAGACTGCTTCTTCTAACAACAGCAGAATACATGTTCTTCTCAAACTCACATGAAACATTTACCAAGATACAGCACACTCTGCGCCATAAATCACACCTTCACAAATTTAAAACACAGGCTCAGTGCAGTGGCTCACACCTGTAATCCTAGCACTCTGGGAGGCCGAGGTGGAGGATCGCTTGAGCTCAGGAGTTCAAGACCAGCCTGAGCAAGAGCGAAACCCCGTTTCTGCTAAAAATATAAAAAATTAGCCAGGGGTTGTGGCATGCGCCTGTAGTCCCAGCTACTTGGCAGGCTAAGACAGGAGGATCACTTGAGCCCAGGAGTTTGAAGTTGCTGTGAGCTATGATCATGCCATGCACTCTACCCCGGGCAACAGAGTAAGATTCTGTGTTACAAATAAAAAAAGAAAAAATCTCGCAAATTTAAAAGAACAAAAATCACGTAGTGTTTTCTCTCAGACCACAATGGACTTAAACTATAAATCTATAACAGAAAGACAGCTGGAAAATCCCCAAATACTTGGAGATAAACACACTTCTAAATAACACATGGGTCAAAGAAGAAATTTCAAGAGGAAATTTAAAAATATTTTGAGCTAAATGAAAATGAGAACATAATGTATCAAAATTTACAGGATTCAGTAAAAAAGCAGTGCTTAGAGGGAAATTATAGCATTGAATACATATATTAGAAAAGAAGAAAGATCTAAAATCAATAATCTAAGCTTCCACCTTCAGTAACTAGAAAAAGAAGAGCATGGGAGAAAATAATTGCAAAAGACACATCAGATAAAGGAGTGTTGTCCAAAATATACAAAGAAACCTTAAAAGTCAACAATAAAAACACAAATAACCCAATTAAGAAATGGCCAAAGATCTTAACAGACACCTCACCAAAGAAGATATTCGGATGGAAAATGGCATATGAAAAGATGCTCTGCATCATTTTCATCAGGGAAATGGGAATTAAAATAACAATGATATACCACAACACACCTATTAGAATAGCCAAGATCCAAAACGCTAACAACAGCTAATGTTGGCAAGGATGTGGAGCAACAGGAACTCTCAGTGCTAGTGGGAATGACTGAAAAATAGTACAGCCACTTTGGAAGACAGTTTGGCAATTTCTTACAAAATTAAACATATTCTTATCATATGATTCAGCCATTGTGCTCCATAGTTATATACTCAAAGGAGTTGAAAACTTATGTCCACACAAAAATCTGGACTCCAATGTTTATACCAGCTTTATTTATATTTAAATGTTTATTCTGTATTCATTGTCAAAACTTAGAAGCAGCCAAGGTGTCCTTCAATGGGTGAATGGAGAAATAAACTGTGATATATCAAGACAATGAAATATTATTCAGTGCTAAAAAGAAATGAGTTATCAAGCCATAAAAAGACACGAAGGAAACTTAAGTGCATATTACTATGTGAAAAAAGCCAATCTGAAAGGCTATATACTGTATGATTCAACTATATGACATTCTGGAAAAGTCAAAACTACAAAGACCTTAAATATATCAGTGGTTGCCAGAGAGTAGGTGGGAGGGAGGCACAAATAGAGCACAAAGAATTTTTAGGGCAGTGAAACTACTCTGTGTGATACCGAGTAACATACGATGACGATTTGATAATAATGGATGCATGTGATTAAACATTTGTCCAAACCCATAGAATTTACACCTCCAAGCGTGAACCCTAGTGAAAACTGTGGACTTTGGGTGATAATGTGTCAATGTAGGTTCATCAATTGTAAAAATTTTACCACTCTGTTGGGAGATGTTGACCATGGGTGAGCCTACATATGTGTAGGGGTGAGGGGTAAGAGGAAAATCTCTATACCTTCCTCTCAATCTTGCTGTGAATCTAAAACTGTTCTAAAAAATAAAGTCTATCACACACGCAGAACTGACATAGTTTTGCACATTCTAGTGATACCTCGAATTGGAGTTGCTACTACTGCTAAATCCACAGATGAATCCTCTGTCAAAGTGCTGAAATCCAAAGGGGGGAAAAAACTCTAAAAGAAGTCAGAGGGTTGCAAAAGGTATTAATTCATTTTTGTGGCTGAGTAGTACTTCATGGTATACATATACTACATTTTATTCATCCACTCATGAAAGTAAAACTCAGTGGAAATCAAACAGGTGGGAAGGGAGAAGGAGGCGATCGGTGAAATCATACCTAACGGGTACAACGTACACTATCTGGGTGATGGGCACACTTATAACTTTGATTCAAGCAGTACAAAAGCAATCCATGTAACCAAAATATTTGTACCCACATACATTCTGAAATTTAAAAAATGGATGATTGGAAATAAAAAAAAGAAGTTACAGGGTGGAAGAAAAAGTAAACATCACATATAATACAATGGCAATAATTCTAGCAAAATCCTTATCAGAAACAAGACAAACTAGAAGACCAACTATCAGGGAAATACAAATTAAAACCACAGTGAGATATCACCTTACCCCAGTTAGAATGGCTTTTATCAAAAAGTCCAAAAAGAATAGATGCTGGCGTGGATGCAGAGAAAAAGGAACACTTATACACTGTTGGTGAGACTGAAAACTAGTGCAACTTCTATGGAAAATAGTATGGAGATACTTCAAAGAACTAAAAGTAGACTACCATCCAGTGATCCCACTACTGGGTATTTACCCAAAGGAAAAGATGTCATTTTATCAAAAGACACCTACACGCGAATGTTTATTGCAGCACAATTCACAATTGCAAAGATGTGGAAGACAATGGAATTACACATTTAAAATGCTAGAAGAAAAATTTTCAAGCTAGAATTCTATAGCTAATAAAAATATACTTCAAAAATGAAGGTGAATTATAGACATTTTTAGGTAAACAAAAGCTGAGAAACTTTATTACCAGGATTACAAAAAAAGCTAAAGGAATTTTATCAGGCAGGTGAGAAATGATACCAGTTCCACAGGAAGGATTAAAAGCATGAAATCAGTACAT
The DNA here is from genome assembly GCA_028533085.1 of Varecia variegata. Lineage (NCBI taxonomy): Eukaryota > Metazoa > Chordata > Mammalia > Primates > Lemuridae > Varecia > Varecia variegata. Next base: position 6,966 of record JAQIFY010005833.1, on the reverse strand, counting down.
AAGGGGGTATATATACAAAAGTATACTTTTATATCCTAATTTATTTGAAAGTCACCTATGTATTTAAAGCAAAAAAACAATAATATTATACTGTGGAGTTTATAAAATATATAGTAGTAAGATACATGACAATAGGAAAAAAGGACAGGAAGTAACTTCTTATATATGAAGTGGTATAATATTAATTCTAGTTATACTGTGATTAATTAAAGATGCATAGTATTTCCATCAATGATGATCTGCATATATGATGTTGGTCCCATAAGATTATAAATTTATAATGTAACCTAAGTGCACATTGTTTATAAAGTGCACAGTAATGTCCTAGGCCTTCACATTCACTCACCACTCACTCATTAACTCACCCAGAGTAACTTCCGGTCCTGTAAGTTCCATTCATAGTAAATGTCCTATACAGTTGTACCATTTTTTGTCTTTTATACCATATTTTTACTGTACCTTCTCTATGTTTAGATACACAAATACTTACCTTTGTGTTCCAATTGCTTACAGTATTCAGTACAGCAACATGCTAAGCAGGTTTGTAGCCTAGGAACAATAAGCTATACCGTATAGCATAGGTGTGTAGTAAGCTATACTACCTACATTTGTGTAAGTATACTCTATGATGTTTGTTATGTTCACATAATGACAAATCACCTAACAACACATCTCAGAATGTTTCTTGTCATTAAGTGACACATGACTGTAATAAGATGATACACTTAAACCCAGCCATATGAACAATGCCATTAAATATAAAGGTGATAAATACTTCAATTAAAGGACAAAGATTGTCAAAATAGATAAAAAACAAAACAAGACCCAACTATGTTGTTTACAAGAGATACATTTTAAAAATAACTACAATAGGATGAAAGTAAAAGGATGAAAAAGGATATACCATGTAAGTATTAACCATAAGAAATTTCATGAGGCTTCATTAATGTCCAAGTCGACTTCAAAACAAGGAGTATTACTATTAATAGAAATAAAGGAGAAAAATTTATACAATTATTTTGATATTTATTCATATTATAATATTTTTATTACTTAAAAAGTTAAGAATAAAAAGATAAATTCATAAAGAAAATATCACAATCTTAAATATGTATTTCAAGCAATCAGGTGTTGAGGTGATCAATTAGGATAATGAGCCAAACTGAAAGTAACAATCAAGGCTTTATTTACTTACTATGACATTGCAACCAAGAAGCAAAAAGAGGCACCAGCTTTCCAGGTTTCATTTTTCCCATGGAATGGTACTGGGTGAGAGTCAGGTGGATGCAGTGTAGATGGGAGAATTGTCTCACTGCCAAGGAGTCCCAAACAAAAGGCTCTTGCCTCTTTCTGGACCCACGGGGTAGGAGAAGAAGAGAGGAAAGGGGTAGGGGTGGAGGGATACTGAGTCAAAGTAGAGAAAAGTGACTCAGCTAAGGCCCCTGATAAAGAGACCTCCATGTGGAGGTGTTGGGTTAGGAATGCAGATATGCATATGCGTATGGCTCTCCCGGGAGTCCTAAATTCTTGACTGCAACTCACTCCAGAAAACTGTGATGAATTGGCTATGCACCAAGGTTGGTGTGGGGAGGATGGCTTCTCTCCATGAGGCCTGCCGGGCAACACCATATAATTGTCCACGATCAGGTGCAAAGGATCATACGTGAGTTTGGAGTCACGAGTGTATGCAACTTATAACAGAATTTCAAAGTACATAAAGCTAAAATGTATAGAACTAAAGAGAGAAATGGGCATAACATACAGAGAGACTAACACTTCTTTTTCTATAATTGATAGAGCAAATGGATAAAATATCAGTAAGGATACACAGTTGGCCCTTGAGGAACACGGGCTTGAACTGCGCAGATCCACTTATACAGGATTTTCTTCTGCCTCTGCCACCCCTGAGACAGCAAGACCAACCCTTCCTCTTCCTCCTCCTCCTCAGTCTATTTGACGTGAAGATAATGGTGAATCATCTTTACGATGATTTGACTTCCACTTAATGAATAGTAAATACATTTTCTCTTCCTTATGATTTTCTTAATAACATTTTCTGTTCTCTAGCTTACGTTATTATAAGAATACAGTATATAACACATATAACCTACAAATTGTGTGTTAATCAACAGCTTATGTTATCAGTAAGGTTTCTGCTCAACAGTAGGCCATGAGTAATTAAATTTTGAGAAAGTTAAAAGATATATGCAGAGTTTTGAATGTGCAGAGGTGGGTGCCCCTGGTCCCCACATTGTTCAAAGGTCAACTGTACTTGATCTAATAAACATTTTTAGTATACTGCTGCCGACAACTGCAGAACATATGTCCTTTTGAAGTACTCATGAAAGTTGGGCCATAAAACAAATCTTAATAAATTTTAAACAAAATCACACACAGTATATTTCTGATCATGCAAGAATTAAATTCAAAAGAGATTAAAAAAGATACTAGAAAATCTCCCATATTTTTGGAAATTTAAAACTACACTTAAATAACCCATGGCTTAAAGAAAAATCATGAGGGAATTAGAAAACACTTTTAATTAAAAAATAATAAAAGTACAATTTGTGGAGCCACTCCTACTTTCATCCTTTGCTTCCCAGATCCACATATTCCGATTTCAGCCCAAATATCTAATGGGAGAAATTGGTCATTGTCTGTCCAAAACACACACCAACCACATCCTGTAAAATGCTATTCTGACCTCCCAAGACATTGTGTCTCAGGTAGTCCTTAAGAATGAGTCTCTGGTGGGCCACACCAACTATGTGTAGGGCAGCCACTTTTAGATCAGTGTTTCTCAAAGTTTTTTTCATTATCCCACACCCTCTCTCCCAAGGAAACTTTTCAGATCATTTTTTCTTAACCATTTAAAAATTTTTTTTCCTAACCATTTTTTTTTCTGACTCCTAGAACTAATTTTTTGCCTTTTTGGGGAGCAATATCATTCCTGTTGAGACTATAGATGATATGGTGAAGAGTAATACTAGCTACTTCCATAGGCCTGAGCTCTTTGCTACACTTCTTTTGCCATAAAATGCATGTCCCTTGGTCAGAAGGATATTGTACATCATATATGATAACAGTGTGGTAAATGAGTCGTTCTGTAAGTGCATATCTGGTGTTGCTGGCAGGAGCATTGAGGACAGAAAAGGCAAATCCAGAATAAACATCTATTTCAGTTAGAATCAATTGCTGCATGGGGTCCAGCATGGAACACATTGACAACCACTCAAGAAATTAACTTCACTATCTTAATTTTAGCCTTTATAAAAGGTCCAGGCAAAACAATATGTTGAGTGGATGTCAGCTGGTCTCTTTTCTCAACTAACCCACTATTTTCTCAATGGGCAGCATGTATGGCTTCTTTACTCTATACAAAGTGGTTTTGGTAGCAGGTAAGGAGGTTATACACAGATTCAATAACAGGGACTAATGCTAATCTGGCTTCCACCACTGCCAAGCGCCCAACCAACAACAGCAAAGGCCCCTTTCAAACCCTCAGTAGAGAACTATTCTCTCAGAAGTCAGTAATCCACCTGGTAGGAGGTTGATTACAGTGGCCCCACCCAATGACCATTTGTATTCTATTCCTACTATCTCCCTTTGCCCTACATTAAAAGGTTGGATCTTCTTGATTGATGTCTATCTTGAGACCAATAAACCAATTTTTTTTTTCAGACACAGGATCTTGCTCTGTGCCCAGGTTGGAATGTAGTGGCACAATCATGGCTCATTGCAACCTTGAACTCCTGGGCTCAAATGATCCTCCTGCCTCAGTCTCCCATGTAGCTGGGACTATAGGTGCAGGCCACCTTGCTGGCTAATTTTTTTCTTTTTTTCTTTTTTTTTAGAGATGGGGTGTCCTGTGTTGGCCAGGTTGGTGTCAAATTCCTGGCCTCAAGCTATCCTCCTGGCTCAGCCTCCTAAAGCACTGAGATTACATGCCTGCCACCATCCTGGCTCAATCAACTCTTGATTATCTTTCAATCTAGCTTTTGATTGCACTGTTTATCATGAAAAAGTTCTCAAACATTCATGCTGATTTTTTAAATTTATGCCCAGAAACCATGATTCTTGTGAAGGAAAGAAATAACTTTCATTCTATCTGTATAAAAGAAAGAACAAAGAGCTTGTTTTCTTGTATTTTCAAAAGCCCAAGAAAACTAGACAATGCCATTTATAAACGAATTCAATCATCCTGCATTTTTAGTTGTTCATATCATCAAGAATTTAACTATATATCCAAAATAATAAGTTTTCAAGCAAAAATATAGTCTATGACTTGTAATTATCCTTCTTTTAGGTTTAGGGAGAATTCTTGAGTAATTAATGCCTTTGGATTCTTAATATCTGTTTTTGAATGCTTACATTGAAACAATAGAACAGCAGGACTTGGTAAATTCTAGATTTTTTTTTTTGACTTAATGATAGTTGGTGAAAACAAGTTAAATCTGTTTTTCTCATATGGTCTGAGAATAGGTTAGGGTAACCTACATTTATACTACAGCTCTGACTTTTTCTTCCCTCAAATGAATCAGCTAAACACCATGTATATTTTCCATTTGGTAATAAAATGTCCCTTCCTAAAATAGCTGTAAGCCAAAAAGCTTGTTGTGTTAGAATGAAGTCAGAAAATTAATAAGGAGATCTGTACAAAGTACCTTGATCAATTTCTGAGAAGAAATATATGATAAAGAACAGACCAAGGTCACTTTTCCTGATGTCACTCCCTCTGAGAAAGTATCTGGCAGAACCAGGCCACTAGAGCCCAAGGGAAATGGGAGTTTGAAGCAATTATCTAAATAATTCAGATAAGGCACACTTGGGCTTTTCAAAGTCACCCATATGAGCAGAAGAGGAATCTATATGTTTTGTATCTTGTTAGGAATGTATTTAAATATCTCTGGGACATACATACTGATATTGACTCATTACCAAAAGGAAAAATTTTATCACTGGAAAAAGTGGGCTTGTCTATATTAATCATATTAAATAAATGCTCAATTTTCTTTCTACTTTGCCCAACAAACAGTGCCTTTTACTTGCATAAGAGGTACCAATAGTGTTCTTACATTCTATTCATAGCAATTATAATTCAATATTTCTAAAATAATTTTTTCACTAAGTAGCATGACTTTTCATCCGTAAGAAAAAAGTTATCAGTGTAGCCGGTATGGATACAAAATAAAGCAGGAATAGAACAGGAAAAGAGCCTTACCCATTCAATTGTGGCAAATAAAAAGACTTCACATGCTATTAAAAAAATCATTTTATTCACAGGGTATATTTCCAAGTTTTCTCCAAGTAAAGGAGGTAGAGAAATTGAGACTTACTGAACCTTCTCACTACCAGCCATAATTACAATGAACACACAAAAGAAAAAGACATGTTTTTACAGCAAACCTCCTCCCATGACATTGCATTTAGATTACGTGGAAAGAAACAACTCAATAGAACCGACAGAGATAGATACTATTTTTCAAGTCACACAATAAAAAGTACCAATTAAACTTTTTTTTTTTACCTGCAACATTTTATATGAAACTCTAAAAAAAAAAAAAGAAATGAAGAGCATTGATTTTCCCCGTGTTTTCTGCCCATGAAGTTTGGCTTTAATAAAAAGAAGCAATTCCATATACACTTCAAAGGTGATTTCAATTGTATAAACTAATCTAAATTTTTTTCCAGAATTATTACATCCATGAACTGATAGTCAGACTACATTATATGAGAAAAAAGAATGCTTGAATTTTTCTATTTTCTCCTTACCTCCAGTCTCTAAAAATTTGCTCTTGAGAAAACAGTTTGCACACAGGTAGCATAGTATATAATGTGCAATAATAGAGTTAAAGAGACCAAAGAGAAACATTTCTTTCCTCCAACACTTCTCAGATCAACTATACTGTATAGTAACTGGCTAGAGCTCTAGTAATATCTTAGACTCTTAAAAGATTAAGCAGGTTTTTCAACGGAGCTATATTTGCCTTTTCTCTTCCCTTCTCTCTAATGTCTCTGACTATCATGTACCCTAGTAGTCATCAATCATCCTAAATTATGAATCTTGTACATTATGAGGGGAGTGTCTATAGTAACCTATCAGAAAGAAAGCCCATGGGATTGGCGCTTAAGACTGAATGAAAAACAGCAACCAATTGATTCCTTGCTTCCATGAATACTAGAATTTGTTAGAGAAACAAACATTTGATCTATGAATCCTCCTGGAGCTACCACCTAAGGAGCTTCCTACCAAAAGGCTATACTACATCAACAAAGGATATTTACACACTATTATCAGACTTCTCCAAGGCCTATATACTATTGTGCATTTCTATAAAATAGTCACATTTGCTACATTTATAAGAGTTCTTGCTGATGATAAAGATACAACTTCAAACAGACATGGTTATATCTCTAAAGCGACAGAGGCGCATGACAAAAACACATAAGTAAGTGGGGGGCACGCCAGAAAAAGTTAAGGCATCCTCTGTCACTCACCACCTCCGCCCAATCTGCCATCTCCCTCTTTTCCACTGGCATAAATAATGTAAGGTGTGTGTGTGTGTGTGTGTGTGTGTGTGTACACTAGAACATAGGGGAAAAATGCATCTACGTCTACTTAAGTAATAATGGATACAAAACCCTCTTACTGAAGTAATTGTAGGAACCGGGGACTATAGCTTTCTAACTCTGGCTATGTGTAGCATGTGGTGACCATGTTGCAAAGGTAAGGCTCAAGGCAACACATTCTTCTGTCACTGCATCATCATGACAGGAGATTTAAATAATAATCTTATTTTGGGAATGTGTGCCAAAGTGCAGGTGACAGAAGGATATGAAAATGGGAGTGTTTGCTTCACCCAGCTCCAACACCCAGGAAACCACCTCTTGGGGAGGGGAAGGAAAGGGTGGGACCATTGAGACTGTCAAGGTCCGAGTGGATAAACAGGTGCCACTCTTCTGTTC
>JAQIFY010005832.1:0-10757 GCA_028533085.1 Varecia variegata | reverse complement strand
ATCTGGAAGGGGTAGTTCCAGGCTCCTATTCCCACGCACACCCCAAGTGGTTCCCTTCTGGTATAACCAAAGGAGCCACCTGGCAGCTGAATGTGTTCACCTGCGGGAAAACAGAGGCGTACAGCAGAATGCTGGTCTGCGCTCCCAGGATGTCCCCAACGCCTGTGCCAGTCCCGCCAGCCTCCTCACTCCTCCAGCACAGCGGGCTCACCCCTCTCCCTCCTTGTGTTTACTCCAGTCATTCTCACACTGGCTTCTGCATAGTCTCCCCACACAGAGAACCCTACCTATCCTTCAAGCACATGTTCATCTGACTTGATTTAATTCTCCAAAAATTTACTGCACCTCTACTAGGTAACTTAGATGAAACGAAATGGAAAGGAGGGCAAGACTCGGCAGCAGGGGAAGATTCTGAGGACCCTAAAACCGCGTACTCCTGGCTCCCCACAGCCGCCCTGGGCCCTGCCAACCACCAATATCAATTGTTGTAAACTTTTTGCTGACTAGGTAAAGCTGGCAAATGCTGAACCGGTTTGGCAGCACCTGGGCCTCAAGCTCAGGTGCTTCATTCACATGCAATATCAAGAAGGGAGGGAGTATCAGCTCCGGTTTAGATAAGGAAAGATAAAGTAACGCCCAGGCCACCCAGGTGGAAAGTGGTGAAGCCAGGACTTTAACCCAAGTCTGTCTTAATTCCAACATCTTTGCCCTTCACCACTGGGCTCTGCTCCTGCCAGCTGGTCACAGCGGCCAGGCGAGGACTTACCAGCCATGGAGCCAGCCAAGCCGGCATAGTACTCCAGGCACTGCCAGGAAGTGTCGATGTCCAAGCGGGCCTCAAAGACGGACTTGCCATTGTTGATGGTCTCCACAGTGGCGATTTCATCCTTCCGTTCCTTGGGGTAAAACAGGAGACTAGATTTAAGACATATTATGATACGTCTTGACATAGTCAATGCTTAAACAGAATACATCGCTTGATTTTTAAAAATAGAAACGGCCTGCACTTCAAATGAAAATAAAGAAATGGCAATGTTACATTTGAAATAAAGATAAAAGCTTACTGCTGAATAGCAGTGCTGTTCTTCCCCACAAGTTAATTGACAAAGATTTAAGATCACAACTCATTTCAAGATCAGTTAGTAAAAGAACATTTTGAGAAATGAATGTTATATGTACGTGTATAAATATGTATATGTTTGTGCATATATAATAAGAAAGAACAGTCCTTAGGGAAATTATAAAAAAATATCCTAACACACAATTGCATTTAAGAGGTTATAACACACATTACTTTAATTCACTCAAAGAAATGGAACATATTCTTTTCTTTTATTTTTTCTTTTGAGACAGGGCCTTACTCTGTCACCCAAGCTGGAGTGCAGTGGCATCATCGTAACTCACTGCAACCTCCGACTCCTGGGTTTAACCAATTCTCCTGCCTCAGCCTCCCGAGTAGCTGGGAATACAGGCGTGTGCCACCACACCCAGCTAAGATTTTTATTTTTTGTAGAGATGGGGTCTTGCTATTGCCCAGGCCGGTTTTGAACTCCTGACCTCAAAGGATCCTCCCCACTTGGCCTCCCAAAGTGCTAGGATTATAGGTGCGAGCCACTACGCCCAGCCCTTTTATCTAATACTTTCTAATACTCAGCACTCATTGATACTGTTTTCAAATACTGTTTCTAGTTCTGGCCTCTACAACTTACTAAGGATAAAAAGATTCTAGAGGCTGGTCTGATGGTAGTGGGTTATCAGAACTCATTAACAGTAGTGTCACTAAAGTTGATATACACCCCCCCTGCTAAATGGATTGGCTTAAAAAAAAAGATTCTAGAGATGGTCCAGGGATTTACTTAAAGGTTTAGGAAATTAGACCAAAAAAGGAAAGACAAATAATGCTTTTCTTTGGCCTAAAGAAGATAAAAGAATTAAGTATGTAAGAAATATCAATTGGTATTACGGATCCAATTTAAAATAAACAATAGGATAAATATCAGAATGTATACAAAAGATGAATCAAGTAATTGACAAGAGGGAGCATTCTCTTATTAAAACTGATAGGCAGTAAGGCTGACCAGAAGCAAAATGGAATGCAGCTGAAACTAACACAAACATCTACCCACAGCAAAAAGCTCAGAAAAGATGGAAGTAGGAACATGGAAATCAATATGAAACACGGGGAACGACAGTGTGACAGTGGAGTCTGGACATGTTGTATTTCTATAAAGACCAGAGGTATAAAGTGTTTTGGTTCATTCATTTCACATTCATTACTAGGAAAAAGAATATTGATCCAGTCTTTGCGTTCAAGGGCTTACTTCTAACAGGGGAAGTTAGTAAATTCTAAATAAATATTGCAATTTCTGAATAGACATGTTCCTTCAAAAAAGATAATTTTTTCACATTCAAACATGGTCTACATTAAACTCTCTTAACCAGTAATTCACCTTTTCCTTCCCTGATCCTATACTCACCAAAACAAGCGTTTAGCAATTAACTTGTTTCCTAGTATACTAATACTAGAAAGAGGGTACGGAGAGGACCACAAGCATTAATTCTTAAAGGGTATAAATTAGTCCCCATTCTTGAATTTGTAGAGTATGATTAAGATGAAGCAGTTTTCCAAAGGTATAATCAACTACGAGTAGCTTAAATTCTGTTTCCAGAATGCAAAAGGGAAACTAGAGAGGAAGAAAGTACTAGCTCATTAATCAGCTGAATAAAGTGATTAATCAGTACAGAACATTTCAGATACATAAAGAGATATTACACTGGCAATAGTGAAGCACTTCTGTTTCCACTTTAGGATAAGAGTGAGCAAACAGGAAGTAATCTGTGACTATCACTGCTAAGCTTTGGAATGTTTACTAACAGAGTAGAAAGTTTTCCTCTCAAGATTTTTTCTTTTTTAAAATAATGGATAGGCAAGCAGCTTTGGGGACTATTCCAAGGTTTCAACTCTCAGAGGAAATTCAATTTTCTAGCTGGCCTTGGGAAATTTTTCCTGTCTTATTTTATTATTCTCCATCCTATAAAAAAGATTATTTACTGAAGATCATCATGAGATCTTTTGATATACCATGCAACAATCATCAAAAAACGTCCCTGACAAAAATTACCAAGGAAGCAAGTGCAGTGTTGTGAATCTGCAATCCCAGCTATTCGGGAGGCTGAGATGGGAGGATCACTTCAGCCCAACAGTTTGAGACCAGCATGGGCAACACAGCAAGACTCTGACTCTAAAAAAAATTACCAGGGAGTCCAAATGGCTCTTTACTGATAGATGACATTGGTTTAGGGGAAATGGGATTCCTTTATCCTCCTGAAGCAAAGAGGGCAGAAGGAGAAGGGGAAAACAGCATAAATTTTCTTCCTGCTACTATTGCAGGAATCACCACAAGACAAAATTTTCCACCATAACAACATACTGCTCTAAGTACTTCTTGGGAAATGCATGCTTCGTATCTAACCCTGTTCATCCTTTATCCCACCCTGCTTCACAACAGGACTAGACCAGGGGCCCACTGGGCTCAAAGGGCAGGTCCCTCATCTTTCCCTTTCACCTCAAACCCCTCAGCAGGCCTTAAAGTCTAGCTTCTATAAGAGCCACACCAGGAGACATAATGCATCAAAATCCTAACAAGCCTTGAGCCTCTCCTTCCTTCAACGGGTAGGGTGAGTACAAAAAGTCACAAGCTTTGCAGTCCAACAGACTAGCTCTAACACTTACTAGTTATACGACCTCAGACAAGCTATTTAACCTTTCTGAGTGCACCGTCTCATTTGTCAAATAGGTAAAATAACCGCTACAGTTTAACATGTTTTGGATAGTTAAATACAATTATGTATAAACAGCACCTTGCACAGAAGGAAAAAAGGGATGAAGGCAAGGATGAATTACAGCACAGCCCATTAAATGCTAAGGATGTAAGTACAAGAGGCAAGAAAAACAAAGGAATAGCATCAAACTCAGCATCACAGCGCGTGCAGAAGTATGGGTGTGAGAGTGCACGCATGGCCAAGGAGGAAGGGCCAGCAGTGCAGGGGAGCTGGGGTTCACAGTGTGTAAACAGAGAAAACGAGGCTGGCCTGAGGGCCAGAGACACAGGGCCCGAGGGCTGCGTTACGGAGGGGCCACTGGCAGTTTCACCCCAGCGGGTACCATGGTCAAATGTGCACTTGCAGGAAGGCCATGCTGGCGGCAATGTGCAAGACAAACGGACCAGGGCCCAGGCTGGAGGCAAGCAGATAATCTACGCACACAATCTTTATGTAAATAGTGTTGTCACCATTTTAAGTAACATCCTCCCTCTCCTTTTAAGCCAAATGATAGTTACTTTCATAAGGAGACTCCAGCTGAAAAACGGTCGGGTCCCACAGACAGGATCTTTATAATCTGTTAAAAGTACCAGAGGATTCGAAGTAAAAATGAGAACATATGACTAACACACATATGGAAAAAATGTTCATTTCCACTGGGAATCAGTGGGCTTCCAGCCAAGAGGGAGTAACAGGAACCAGACTTACTCTGCCACCTTAAATCACTAAAAATACCAGATAAAAGACATGAACGATAATTTCCAGACATCAGACATTAGGCAGCGATCCCTGAGAGAGGGAGACCAATGAGGGGAGCCCCACAGGTGCTGCAGCTTACCACCTGGAGACAGTTTCCAGGCCACAGAGCAGGGAGGAGAAACCCCGAGTTTCTCCTCAGGGTTGGGGCTGGCAGATGCCCTGAGTTAAGGAGACAGGCTGGGAATTCAGGGAACACACAGTGGCTACAGGCTTCACAGCTAAGTATGGAAGAGAAGACAGCTGCACAGAAAGAAAACCCCAGAAATCTGCACACAGTCTCTTGTGAGTTCCAGTGTGAGGAAACTACCCAAGGCTGGGAAAAGAACTACCAAAGAAGAAAAGGTGAAAAAACTCCCCAGAACTCACACAGGGCTGGGTATCATTCATGTTCCCACCAGCCAGGGTGAGAAAAACTTCACTAATACACAGAGCACCGAGTTAAGCAGTCAGAGAGTATTCAGAAATGGGGCAAAATTAGCTGATCTAAAGCAAGCCTTGCAAGGATCAAAACTGATTCCAAGTAACTTCCCTGTACCACAGAACAAAGCTCAAGAATATTTTTTAGACTACAAGAATATTCATCACCCAACAACATAATATGCTCTAGTGATTCACTAGAGATCAAATATCTAGTGATTGAAAATTACCAGGCATGCAAATAGTAGGAAAAAAACCAACATTTAACCAGGAGGCAAAACTAATCAATAGAAACAGATCCAGAAATAACAGATGATAGAATTAGTAGACAAGGACATTAAGTTACTAAAACTATACTCCATACATTCAAGGAGGCACAAGAAAATAGGAGCATGTTAAGGAGAGACATGGAGCACACCCCAAAAAAGACCCAAATTAAACTTCTAGAGATGAAAAATACACTGGGTGAGATTAACAGCAGATTAGACAATATAAAAGATTGGTGAACTTGAGTCATAATAATGCAAATGATTTGAAATAAAACACACACACAAGGGGTGGGAGGAAGGGCTGAGGGGGAAAAAACCACATACACACACAAACTAGGGAAAAACTGAACTGAGCATCAGCGACTTGTGGAATAGCTTCTAGCGGCCAAAAATATTTGTAGTTCAAGGCGAAGAAGAAGGGGCAGAAAAAATATTTGGAGGAGTGATAGCCAAAATTTTTCCAAATTTAATGAAATCGTAAATTTACAGATTCAAGAAGATCAATAAACCCAAGCAAAAGAAATAAGAAGAAAACTGCACCCATGGCCAGGAGTGGTGGCTCACACCCGTAATCCTAGCACTCTGGGAGGCTGAGGCAGGCCTACCGTTTGAACTCAGGAGTTCAAGACCAGCCTGAACAAGAGCAAGACCCCGTTGCTACTAAAAAAATAGAAAGAAATTAGCTGGCCAACTAAAAATATATAGAAAAATTAGCCGGGCATGGTGGCGCATCCCTGTAGTCCCAGGTACTCGGGAGGCTGAGGCAGGAGGATTGCTTGAGCCCAGGAGTTTGAGGTTGCTGTGAGCGAGGCTGACGCCAGGGCACTCTAGCCCGGGCAACAGAGCGAGACTCTGTCTCAAAAAAAAAAAAAAAAAAGAAAAAAAAAGCACCCAAAGATATAATCAAATTGCTTAAAACCAGTGATAAAGAAGAAAGATCTTAAAACAGCCAGTGTGTGGGAAACACACTATACACAGAGGAACGAAAAAATAAGAATGACAACAAATTTCTCTGCAGAAACAACGTAAACCAGAAGACACAGAGCAACAACTTTAAGGTACTGAAAGAAAAAGCTGTCAACCTAGAATTCTTTCAAAAATGAAAGCAAAATAAAGACTTTTTTGGAGAAACAAAATCTGAAAGAATACCAGCAGACCTGCACTATACGAAATGCTAAAGAAATTCCTTCAAGCTAAAGAAAAATGACAGAAGATAGAAATCTGGGTCTCTACAAACAAATGAAGAGCACCGGAAATGGTAAATATGTGGGTAAATATAAAATATTTTTACCTTATTTTAAAAATCTTTTAAAAAGATAATTGTTTATAATTTAAAAATGGAAGGAGCAAATAATTGCAGATTGATTAACTAGAAAAATCACTACAAGAAATAACTGAGAGCTAATACAATTGCAGGTTGTGGTAAGGAATTTTATCAGTTATGAAATAATTTTGGGTAAAGGCAGATCCAGAGTATAGTTATCAGATCAGAGCTTTAAAGAAAGGTAGCAATATCTTTTTGATGAATAAAATACATAGGTATCAAAGGCAATGGGAGGAAGAGGGGAAAGGAAAAAGAAAAGAAAATTAATATCAGACTAGATTTCAGATCAAAACATATCATTAGATACTATTCAGGATTAATAAAAGTCATCTCATAACAATAAAGGAACCAATTCTTAACAACCCTACATGCTCGTGCACTCGGAAAAAAATGAAGGACAAATTAAAATAATAAATTATGAGTTTTGTGTTATCACCTTTGGTCTATCAAATTAAAAATAAATTTTTAACAATAGGGAAAAATGCTTTGTTGGGAGAAAATTCTCTATGAATGCTTTGATATTTCTGCACGGCCCAGGTTTTCTGAGCAAAGAGTACTGGGAAGCTGACTGAATAGCAAAAGCCTTAGAAAGCAGAAATGGTGTCTTCCTGAAGGTGCAGACCTCCGGAGAGATGTGGAGTTGTGAAAACTCTCTAATTCCTGTCCCTGGAAACATCTGCTTACATTCCAGGGTAATAAACATCGTCCCTCTCCGCCCTGGAGATCTGCTTAACAAGCAGTCTTTCCTCTCTCCAGAGGAGCAGGTGGGCTGATGTGCCAGCAGCCCCTGAGTCTCACAATTTTAGAATTCCTCTCCCCTGGTGCAACCCACCGCACGCACAGGGCAACACCTGGCTCTCACCACCTTGCCCACTGGAGATGGAGCTCAGAAACCTAGTGCTAAGGTATTGGTTTGGCTGCTGCACTTGGCTGTGTACATAAGCCATCTTTTTCTGTGATTCAAAAAGCCCCATGCCTCTTTTCAGAATATATACACAGAACATGTACATACATACACACATTTATGGAATATGGATATATACATATACAGAATATATATGTGTGTATATATGTGCATATTCCACCCTTGCAAGTAGAGTAACGCTCAGATCCTTAACCGTTTCTGACTTAACATACATATGACAAAAAGTCACCATAGTCCTGCCACTCAAAAGATATCCATGATTCATATTTTGATTTATCTTCTTCTGAATTTTCTAAATTTCTGTAATGAGTATCTAGTACTTTTTATTTTTAAGACTATAAAAAGTTTAACTTTTTTTTTTTTTTTAAAAGGGAACATATATGAATCTATGAAATCTTCCTAGGCAATTAAGGTAACAAAACCATATCTAAAACTTTATCTGAAACAAATCTGAAAGAGAAAGGTAGACTTGAGAGTCATCAAAGGAAGGAGTAAAACGGAAATAAGTACACAAACATGATTTAAAAAAAAATAGAAGAGTACATTGCAACTCAACACAAAGACGGAAAAGAAAACCTGCCAAGGGAGGTGTTCAAGAGCCGATCCAGGTGGGAATTACTGAATGAAAGCTTGTTTTATATACCAAGGTGAGCATGTGGAAATGGTTTTCTATTTCATAAAAACGTTATAACCTAACATTGCATCAAAGTCTAACTGCAAATCATCACAAAGAACCCTTAGAGCAATATATGAGGAGTTTTCTGGAAGGGAGTAAATTACAACCTACCCTTATTATCCTGGCAGCCTCCAAAAGGATTCGGCAACGCTCCATGCCAGATTTTTGACTCCATATTTTAAAGGCAGCCTTTGCATTTTGAACAGCCAAATTTACTTCCTTTTCTCCTGAACATGTGAAAGTAGCTATCACACGGCCTGCAAAGAAGGCAAAAGTCAGTGTTATTTCAAATTATTGCCACACATTTAAATAAAATATTATGTGTCAACACTCTTTTCCGTATCCCATTACCATTTTTAAGCATGGTTTAGATTTAGTGACCACCTCTATAGCACTTAACTATATTTTGTGCTCACTAACCCCTTTTAAGAGTCTGATAAAAATTGCAGATCTCCCACCAGAAAAATGTACTTAACCACATCACAGAATTACAGAGATCACGTCCCCTATACTCACCATTGATTAAGCGTTAAGAATCACTGGCCTCCACTATAGTTTGATTTACTAATATTAACTCCCTATAAATCATTTTGCAACATTCTATAACACTGTCCCAGAATCTCAGGGGTCTTGCAAAATCAAAGTGGAAAGTAATCAGTCTACTGGGTTATGAACTGATTTTAATATAGAATAAATCCTTTGTCTATGTTCTATGTAGCTTATATCATACTACTGATACTTGACAAATATGGTTAATAAGCAATATCAGGATAAGATAACCCCAAAAGAAAATTTTTTTCTCAAATAAAAAAATCTAGGCTCTCCTTTTTTAACTCCGACTTTAAATTGCATGTCCCTATTTTGGGGCAAAATATGAAACAGCCAATTTTTCCAGACCCACATCCCAAGAGTTGTACTGATGCTACCAACAAGAATTCTTTTAAGTATGCCAAGTCAACAGTTCCTTTTCACAAGAACTCCTAGGACTATGCTTTTTCCAGAGAGATTTCACAAATCTGCAATTTCTCTTACACTTGAGTAGCCAGTTAGTTGGTAAAGGCAGTGACTGAAGATCAAATACACTGTATGTAATTAAAATACAGAGCAATTTTTCTTCCTTTTGTATCAATATTGGGGGAGGAGGCAGAGCTGTTTCTTCCTATGTAAAAGAGAGTTGTGATGATGTCTATGGCCCCTTTCAGTTCTGACAAGTCACTGCTCTGTGGTTTTAGTGTGGATGGTCAATCCTAAATTCTCCAGTCACTTGCAATCCAGTTGTATTGCTCTGGCTGCATTTTACACAAAATATTTACATTTTTCTCCCCACAAATATTGCATAAAACCCAGCAAAATAAACACAAGAGAAAACCAAAGCAAAAGGCAAAAAACAAACAAAAATCCTTTTCCTTCTTAGTTTGTGATCTTTGCAGTTCCCAGAATAAATCCAGTGCCTAGCACAGTGCTTGACACACATTAGGCCCTAGATTAAAAAGTCTGGATTAAGCAGGATGAAAAAATTGTGGAGATCTCATATACAGCGTGGTGACTATATAATACTGTACTATATATATATTAATACTGTACTATATATATTAATACTGTACTATATATTATATATATAATTATATATGATACACGTAATACTGTACTGTATACCTGAAATTTGCTAAGAGAGTAAATCCTAAATGTTCTAACTACCAAAAAAAGTGCTAACTACGTAGAGGTTATGTTAAGTAGCCTGATTGTGGTAACCATTTCGCAGTGTATACATATATTAAACCATCACGTTTTACATCTTAAATAGATACAATTTTTATTTGTCAATTACATTTCATTAACCCCGGGGGGGGGGGGCGAGTACTGGATAAAGGCAGGGCTTTTTCCTTTCCCGATTGTCATTCTTGTACGGAACACACTAGAAGATGGGGACAAAGTCCTCATTCTTGTTAATTTCCCCCCAGCGTTCTTCTGGAAATCCTCGCCTGGGGACACAGTTGAAGACATTATATGACAGTCCCAGCTTTAAAAATTCATAAACACAGGCACAACTTCACGCACCGGGACTTCGTGGACTGTTCTGGCCGCTGCAAAACTACTCGCGAGGCCACCACGCAACTCAGCAGCTCTTCCCTTTCCTCCCCGCCTGCCCCTGCCCAGACCCGCTGCGTTCCCACGGAATCTAGCTGCCTGCACGCACACTGCAGTGACTCTCCGCTGTCACTGTCTGCGCTCGCAAACCTCTGCTGAACCCACGAAGGCTGGCAGCAAAATCCGCGCCCCGCCGCGGCGGGGGAGGCTCGGCCCGCGCCCGGCCCCCGCCCCCCGCCGCCCTCTCCGTGCGGTTACCGGTTGCGGGCTCGAATGCCTTCTCGGTGCCGGAGGCGTCCACCGGCTCCGCACGGGCCCCGCCGCGGTAATTGAGCGGCTGCGACACGACGAAGGTGCCCGTGCTCATGGCGGCGACAGGGGCGGCCCAAAGGCTGCGGAGAAACGAAGACACCGCGACGCCGCCGGCTCTGGGGAACATGGGGGCGCGCGGGGCTCCGGGGCGGGGATTCGAGGGCC
>JAQIFY010005831.1:0-10757 GCA_028533085.1 Varecia variegata | reverse complement strand
TAGCCGGGGCAACAGAGTGAGACTCTGTCTCAAAAAAAAAAAAAAAAAAAAGACATCTGCACTAGAATGTTTATTGCAGCACAATTCACAATTACAAAGATGTGGAAACAGCCCAAGTGCCCATCAATACATGAGTGGATTAATAAAATGTGGCGTATGTATATCATAGAGTTCTACGCAGCCACAAAAAACAATGGTGATCTAGTACCTCTTGTATTATCCTGGATAGAGCTGGAGCCCATTCTACTAAGTGAGGTATCACAAGAATGGAAAAACAAGCATCACATGTACTCACCATCAAATTGGTATTAACCGATCAACACTTATGTGCACAGATAGTAGTAACATTCATCAGGTGTCGGGCAGGTAGGGGAGGAGGGGATGGGTATATTCACACCTAATGGGTGCTGTGTGCACCATCTGGGGGATGGACAGGCTTGAAGCTCTGACTCGGGTGGGGCAAAGGCAATATATGTAACCTAAACATTTGTACCTCTGTAATATGATGAAATAAAAAAAGGGAAAGTGAGTGGAAAATAGGTGGTGCCTCCTAGCTTGGCTGAGACAGGCAAACTGTCAAATCCCTACACTGTAACCACGTGTAACTACACTCCACAGAGCAAGATTTTTGTCTATTTTATTCACTGTTACCTTCGACTAGAAATCAGTAGATAAGTGTTAAATAAATACTTACTAAATGAATGAATGAATGATCCTTTGAGGTTTATTTTAAATACTAACTCTTCCATGAAGCCTTTCTCAAATCCTGATTCCTTTCAAACAGATGGGTCCCCTCCCTCCTCTGGACCCTACAGTACCTTGTACATCTCTTACTTCTTTCTCATCTAGATTGGAAACTCAGTTATTTTGTTTTGTTTGTTTTTTTTTTACAGCTAGAAGGAATCTGAAAAATTATCTGGTATAATTCCCTTGTCTTGATTATCCTGAGGCCCAGGGAGGTGAAGACAGATGACCAGAGCTCATTAGTGGCCAAGTTGAGACCCTAGGAGTGGCCTAACTCAGTGTCAGTGTCAGGCACTTGGGCTGTGGAATCAGAGACTTTGGATCAAATCCTGGTTCCAACAACAAAAAAGAAAAAAAATATTAAAAACATTCCCAAAAGTCGAAATCAGAAAAGCCAAATTCTGGCCTGGTGTGGTGGCTCACGCCTATAATCCTAGCACTCTGGGAGGCCGAGGAGGGAGGACTGCTTGAGCTCAGGAGTTCGAGACCAGCCTGAGCAAGAGCGAGACCCGATCTCTACTACAAATAGAAAAATTAGCTAGGCGTCATGGCATGTGCCTGTAGTACCAGTTACTTGGGAGGCTGAGGCAGGAGGATCACTTGAGCCCGGGAGTTTGAGGTTGCTGTGAGCTAGGCTGATGCCACGGCACTCTAGCCCAGGTGACAGAGCAAGACTCTGTCTCAAAAAAAAAAAAAAAGAAAGAAAGGCAGTTGAGTTGGATATAGGCATCTTAAGTCATAAGAAAGATCTGGGTAGAGATATAAATTTGAAAGTTGTCCTTGTATTTAGAGCCATGGGGATGGATGTGATCACCTGGGAAGAGGGTAGAAAGGAAGTCCTGCAACAAGGAGCTGTAGAGAGTAGCACAGGAGTAGAGAACACTAAGCAGGAACTGCCAGAGAGTACATGGTGTCACAGAAGCCAAGTGAGCAGAATGCTTCAAGGAGAAAGTGGCCCACTGGGTCAAATGCTTCTGAGAGACAGAGTAAGAAAAGGACACAGACCTTTCTATTGGATTTGGCAAAATGAAAGTTGCTGGTGACCCTGACAGGAGTAGTTCAAGTGGACTAAAACTACTCCTACTATGGGTAGTGGTTGTGGGGGGGCAGTCAGACTGGACCGGGTTGAAGGGTAACTAGGAAGTGAGGAAACAAGACACAATGTGTGTAGATTGCAACAAGTCTGGCTATTTGAAAAGGGTAGCTATGAAGGGAAGTAGAGAGAAATTGGGAATATGAGGAGATGGGAGTGTGGGTCACAGAAACACCCCTGCCGTTTTTCTTACGATGGTAAATACTAGAGCACATTTGCCAGTGTCAATGTGAGGCATTTGGATTTAATTCTAAGTGCAGGTGGAGAGGACAACAGAGAGCTCCTGTGAAGATGAAAGAAGAATATGACCAAAAGCCCATGCAAGAGGAAAAGTGCCTTTTGATAGGAAGGGGGACACTTAGTTAAGGTCATCATCAGCTAAGAGTAGGGGGACTGGAGCTGTAGGAAGTTGAAGAGGGGAAAAAAGGTAGGAAATAGTCATGGGGTGAAAGGAAAAGCAAGATCATCAGACAAGGCTGGTAGGACTGCCAGGAAGTGTCAACTGCCCATTTGAGATAAAACTTTTCATCTAATCAGGAGTATAAGGATGCATCTATGACAGAAAGCAACAGCAAACATCATACTTAATATTGCCATTAAAATTACAAACAAGACAAAGATGGCCAAAACACTGCTCTTAGTGAGTCTCAGGGCCTCGCTAATACAACAAGAAATAAAATGTGTAAAAATGAAAAAGAAAGATTAAAAAGCCATTATTTGCAGATGATATATAACAGTCTACTTAAAAATTCCAACTGAATGTAATCCCAGCTACTCGGGAGGCTGAGGCAGGAGGATCGCTTGAACCCAGGAGTTTGAGGTTGCTGTGAGCTAGGCTGATGCCACAGCACTCTAGCCCAGATGACAGAGCAACACTCTGTCTCCAAAAAAAAAAAAAAAAAAATTCCAACTGAAGCAACTGAAAGACTATTAGGATTAATGAGAATTCAGCAAGTTGGTTGGATACAAAGCTTAAATACTTACGTTTTGGGAAAGAAAACAATCCCATTCACAGCAGCAACATCTAAAAATAACCTACAATACCCTTTTTTTCACCCTGCTCTTAGCTACATAGCAACAGAGTTAGAAGACAAGTGAAGCAGCAGTTGCCACCATGGACCACACAGGCACCTGCCACTCCGGGCCCTTGGGCCTCCCATCCACCAGCCCACAATACAGACACTGAGGACCACAGACTCTGTCCCTTTCCAGGGACACAACCTTCACAAGGGAACAGGGTGAGCAGCACCCAGAGGGCCTTTGTCCAAGGCCCAATGAAGCCACTCACTGAAGGAAAAAAACCCTGAATGACACCTCCTAAGAGCAGGACTGTTGTTTGAAATCGTCACAAAAAGAGGCAATACTTTTGCAATTTAGAAAAGCACAAACACAGACATTTAAAAGTCTTGTGTCTGCCAGAACAAGTGGTGTGACTTTGCTCAAGTTTCCTGGCCTGCCTGGGCCTCAATCTTCTCATCTGCTGTAAATGGGCAGGATATAAAGTTGAGATAACGCACGAAAACAGTTTCACACAATGCCTAGTTAACGGTAAGCGCTCCATAAACGCTAGTACTGTGGTAACAGCAGGAGCTAGTGTTGGAAGTCAGGTTGCCTTGGCCGGTCCTTTCGCCCTTTCGGAACTGCCTGCTCCAGTCCTTCGCTGGACTTGGCACGACGCCGTGCCCTGAGCAGATGCTGGACGGCAGAACCGCTTTGTCCCTGGCATAGGAGGGTCACGGGGCCGGGAGTCGGAGGGTTCGGGTTCCACAAGCGAGCCTCGGTCTTCCGGTATGTGAAGTGGGGATGCGGGGCCGGTCGTGCTCCCAGGCAGGCGGCAGAAGGGCCGGCTCGGAGTGGCAGGTGCGCAGCGCTTACCTACGGAGGGCCGCCGCCGCGAGGGGCCGGGGGTCGGGCTCTCGACGCGCCTCGTCGGGGTCTCGGGCTTGCGCCTCCGGCGGCGCGGGCCCATGGCGGGCCGCGGAGGGTCCCGGCGACCAGCCTCACGGCTCCGAGTGCTCGGATTTCCCGGTCCGGGGGCGAAAGGCTGACGTCTGGGGGAATTCTGGAGGGGGCCCGGCCGCCTTTTGTACCGCCTCGCGTTCAAATCGCCCGCCCTGCCTACTTCTCCGCCAGCGTTTTTTAAATCCGGAATCCTGAGACTCTCAGTGGCCGACTCTGGAACATGGCGACGGCAGGAAGGACCAATGAGAGTACGGGCCAGGAGACCAAACTGCTGCGGTGATAGGAGGACAGCGGGAGTTACAGTGGAGTCAGCCAATGGGCATTTGAGAAAGTGAAAGCGGCGGAGATTTCTCCCGCCCTTTGCTTGTTCTTGGGGGTGCGGGTCTTTTGAGCTACCGTACTGCAGTCCTCGGGTGCCCTCTGGTCAAAAAAGGAAAGCTAAATTCTGCACGTGGATGGTGTGTTTGTAGGACATGTTTCTGTAGACAAATCACTCTCCTAAAACATTTTATGTTTTGCCGTGTCAACACAGGTGGGGTTCGAGCCCACGGGGCGCCGCGGGTAGGTCCAGGGCGGTGGGAGTGCAGTCGGCGTGCGAGTTTCTGCGTGTGATTGGAAGTGACCGAGTGAGCAAGTGACCTCTGCTGTGTGCGAGGTGATTGTTGTGACGGTGTGCGGCGTTTGGATCTGACTTGGCGTGGGTCGTTGAGTGTGTGTGACTGGGACCGTTTAGCAGGGATATATACTTGTGTGACTGTAAGTGTCCGCGAGAGGAACTTTGTCGTCCATGAAATCACCATTTCCGCCGAGCAATCATGTTACCAGAATATTCGGAAGCCTAAGAGTTTGTCTGGTAACTAATTTTGTTTTTTTCAATTTTTTAATTTTTATTTTTTGAGACCTCACTCTGTTGCCTGGGCTAGAGTGCCGTGGCGTCAGCCTAGCTCACAGCAACCTCCTGGGCCCAACGGATCCTCCTGCCTCAGCCTCCCGAGTAGCTGGGACTACGGGCATGCGCCACCATGCCCGGCTAATTTTTTCTATATATATTTTTAGTTGGCCAGATAACTTCTTTCTATTTTTAGTAGAGACGGGTCTCGCTCTTGCTCAGGCTGGTCTCTGAACTCCTGAACTCAAGCAATCTTCCCGCGTCTGCCACCCAGAGTGCTAGGATTACAGGCGTGAACCACCGGAAGCCACCACGCCAGGCCTTGGTAACTAATTTTAAACATTATGCCTATGGTGAAATAAATGTGGATTTTGAAGGACAAAAAAACAAAAACAAACAAAAAGACACTGAGGTGGCTTTTAAAGATGAGGAAACAGACCCACGGGGAATGTGACTAACCTTTGTTGCACCTGTGACGCTGCAGGAACAACCCGCAGATAACTCAGCAAGCCAGTTTAACTGCATGAACTTAACTGACAATTGGGGCCGTGGAGACAGCCAGGATGGGCGGGGCTCTGAGGACAAGGTCCAAGCAGGGCCTGATGGCGATAGAAACAAACGCTCTCTTCTCTTTGGGCATAATAAAAATTAAGGGCATGTCCCGCGTGTGTAGAATTGAGGACTGAACTCTGATCTTTTTCTTTGCCCCCAAAATTCTTTTCTAAGGAGGCCTTGGTGAGTCTCGCCTAACAATGATAAAATCTCAGTAAACAGGTTTTTATGATGTGTTTTACTTCTCAAGCTGGTTCCGGTATAGCAGCATCACATAAATGATAGAAGACCCTTATCTTAACTCAAGGGTTCCTTTCCACTGATTCCTAGTCTTTGGGACAAAGCCTAACTCTTTCAGCCAATTGTCAACTAAAGAATCCCCAATCCACCTATGACTTTTAAGCCCCGCCCCCCCCGCTTTGAGATGTCCCACCTTTTTGGGCCAAACCAGTGTATGCCTTCCATGTATTGATTTATGACTTTACCTGTAATTCCTCTCTCCCCGAAATGTATAAAACCAAACTGTAACCCAGCCACAGCGAGTCGACTTGCTCAAGGCTTCTTGGGTGTGGCTCCGGGGTCATGTTGCTCGAATTTGGCTCAGAATAAACCTCCTTAAATTATTTTACAGAGTTTGTCTGCTTTCTGTTGGCAGAATAAAAGGAATTTTAATTCTCTACATTTTTCTTTCTTGCATTTTCTAAATGTTCTACAGCAAACATGTACTGTAATCAGGAAAAATGTTAATTATAAAGTCAATGATTTTATGGAACACTTGTGCATTGCGGGTGGGAATGTAAAATGGTGCAGCTGCTGTGAAAAATAGTATGGTAGTTCTTCAGAAAATTAAAAATAGAATTACCATATGGTCCAGCAATTCCACTTCTGGCTATATCTCCAAACGGATTGATACATAGCCAGGGACTTGGACAGATATTTCTACACCCATGTTGACAGCAGCATTATTCACAACAACCAAAAGGTGCAAACAACCTGAACGCCCATCAAAGGATGAATGGATAAACAAAACATGGTGTATACAATGGAATATTATTCAGCCTTTAAAAGGAAGGGAATTCTGACACATGTTACAACATGGATGAACCTTGAAAACATTATGCTAAGTGAAATAAGCCAGCCACAAAAGGACAAATACTGTATGAGGTACCTAGTGTAGTCAAACTCGTAAGACAGAGAATATTAATAGGATGGTGGTTCCCAGGGGCTGGGGGAGGGGGGATGGGGAGTTAATGTTTATGGGTGCAGATTTTCAGTTTGGGAAGATGAAAAAAGCTCTGGAGATGGGTGGTGGTGATGGTTGCACAACCATGTCAATGCACTTAATGCCACTGAACGGTATACTTAAAACTTGTTAAGATGGTAGATTTTGTTATGTATATTTTACCACAATAAGAAAAAAAGAAAGAAAGAGAGCAAAGGAAGGAAGGGAGGAGGGAGGGAAAGAAAGGAATGTTTTGACTAAATACATTGAGGTATAGTCAAATCATAGAAAGATGATTGTTTTTCAATAATCCAGGTCAACATGGAGGCAAGAAATCCAGATACGCCAGTCCTCAACACTCATTAATCAGACAATACAAATCTTCACTCATTAATTCTACCTTAGACATATAGCCCCTTTGCTCAGTTAGAAGTAGAGGCTGGGTGCGGAGGCTCACACTTGTAATACCAGCACTTTGGGAGGCTGAGGTGGGAGGATCGCTTGAGGCCAGCCTGGGCAACATAGTGAGACCCTGATCTTCATGAAAAAAAAAAAAATTAGCTGAGTGTGGTGTGGCATGTGCCTGTAGTCCCAGCTACTTGGGAGCCTGAAGCAGGAGGATCGCTTGAGTCCAGGAGTTTGAGGGTGCAGTGAGCTATAATTGTGCCACTGCATTCCAGCCTGGGTGACAGAGCAAAACTCTGTCTCAAAAAAAAAAAAAAAAAGGCCGGGCGCGGTGGCTCACGCCTGTAATCCTAGCACTCTGGGAGGCCGAGGCTGGCGGATTGTTTGAGCTCAGGAGTTCGAGACCAGCCTGAGCAAGAGCGAGACCCCGTCTCTACTAAAAATACAAAGAAATTATATGGACAGCTAAAAATATATAGAAAAAATTAGCTGGGCATGGTGGCACATGCCTGTAGTCCCAGCTACTCGGGAGTAGGGACTATAGTTCCAGCTGAGGCAGTAGGATTGCTTGAGCTCAGGAGTTTGAGGTTGCTGTGAGTTAGGGTGACGCCATGGCACTCTAGCCTGGGCAACAAAGTGAGACTCTGTCTCAAAAAAAAAAAAAACAAAACAGAAAATGAGATTTGAGCCAAAGCCTAAGGTATGAAAAGGAGCCAGAGGTGGAAGGATTGGGAGAAGGAGAGGGATGTTCCAGGCAGAGGGACCCACAAATGCAAAGATTCCTGAAGCAGGAAAGAGCTTCTTAGCATGTTCCAGGAAACTAAAAGGAGGCCAGCGAGAAGAGAGTGGGACTTCCTGTCAGGGTAAGAAGGCTGAACTGTATTCTAACGTCACTAAGAAGCCACTAAATGATTTAGGCAGAGGAGTGACATGATCTCATTTTCACTGGGAAGATCACTCGGGCTGCTGGGTGAGGCCCGTTGCAGGCATGTCGGAGGAGAGATTCCAGGTAGGAGATTGTAGGCCAGAGATATTGGAGGCTGGGGCCAGGGCGATGGCAATGGGGAAGGAGGGCACGGGATAGACCTCAGATACATTCTAGGGGTGAACTCACACCCCTTGCTGATGAATTGGACATGAAGGATGAGAGAGGAAGCATGAATGTCACCTGGGCTTTTGACTGGAGTAACTAGATGTTCTGTAACCATTTACTGAGGTAGGAAAATCTGGGAGAGGAATAAGTTTGTGGGAGAAAATCAAGAATTCTGTTTGGGGATGTGTCATCTATTATTTAACATAATGCCTATTACTTAGCCATCTAAGTGAGATGTCAGGAAGGTAGTCAGATATGAGCACCACCACGCTAGTGCTGTCCAGTAGGAATACAAGTGAGCTACTTATGTCATTTAAAATTTTTTAGGAGCCACATCAAAAAAGTAAAAAAAAAAAAAAAAAGGATGAAATTTTTCCCCTGCTTTTTGCAGTCAGCACACTGCATTGATGGTGTTATTAGCATATAATGGTATTAGCATTGTTAGCTTATAATGGTATTTAAAATCATGGCATTGGATGAGATTATCAGAGGGACATTCAAGATTTAAGTGGGCAGTGTCATGGAAGTCAAGGGAAAAAAGTGTTGCAAGAACGAGGACATGGTCACTTGTATCAAATGCTGCTGCTGAGAGGTGAAGGATGAACTCAGTGTAGCAACATTTGGCCTTGCTTCCTAGAGGCTGTGGGTGACCTTGACAACAGCAGTTCAAACAGAGTGGTGCAGATGGAAGTCAGAGTGGAGTGGACTAAAGAGAGGCTGGAGGTAAGGAAACAGACAAGGTGAGTGTAGACAATTCTTTCAAGACTTTTTCTCTGAGAAGAACAGAGAAACGGGAGATGTGAAGTCCGAGGAAGAACTGGCATTTGATAGGTAAAAGGGAGGTAGAAGGGGACTGAGGATCCAGGTACAGTTCTGTGTGTGGATTTAGTGGAGTGAACTTGATCAGCTTGATAGCTGCTATTATTCCAGGGAAGTAGGAGGCAAGCTGGGGCTGTGAGCATATGTATATTTTTGAAATATTTTTATAGTAAATTCATAAAACTGTAAGAGTCAGAACGGGCTTGATAGAGCTTTTTAACATTGGAGACTAGGACTCAGATGCTTGGGTTATAGTTCCAGCTCTGTCACTTACTAGCTGGTCAGGAGTGGAATGTTGAATAACACCCTTCATTCCTCTAGATCTCAGTCCTGTAATAGTGTAATAATGCCTATCTCACAGGATGGTTGGCCACAGTGATGCCCATACCCCATGAGGGATCAACAAACAGGTCTTTCTAATTGAGGGATATAAGCAGGACAGACAATAGCGGTCCAAAGCCACTGGAAGAACAACTGTGGGTCTAACAATTCTTTTTTGTCCCTAAGTACTCTATGCATGTGACCATGACATGGTGATGGACAATTGGACCTGCCTTTGCACTGTTGAAAGTGCCCTCATGTGGTCTGGCCTGTCTTGGCTCCTTCATCTTCAGTGAATGTAAATCTTCATCCCCTGTAAATGGCCCTCCTCCCCCTCCAGTTCCCCAACCCACAGTAAGAGTCTCCACCTCCTAACCCCCATGGAGGCAAAGAGAGCCCAAGAACAAGAGGCTGCCCAGGAAACTGAGTCATTATGTAAAATTCTTACAAAGCCCAGTGAGGGAGACAGGCGTCCAGCAGGGAGGAGCATTCCAGGTGTCAATACAAAAAGAGACACATAGGCCAGCCGGTGGCTCACGCCTGTAATCCTAGCACTCTGAGAGGCTGAGGTGGGAGGATTGCTTGAGCTCAGGAGTTCAAGACCAGCCTGAGCAAGTGCGAGACCCCTTCTCTACTAAATATACAAAAAATTTCCCGGATGTGGTGGAGCACACCTGTAGTCCCAGCTACTTGGGAGGCTGAGGCAGGAGGATCACTTGAGCCCAGGAGTTAGAGGTTGCAGTGAGCTATGATGAGCCACTGCACTCTAGCCCCGGGGGACAAGAGACTCGGTCTCAAAAAAGAAAACACCAAAAAACAGGCTGGTCTGAAGGTAGTGAGTTATCTCACTTGATTGTTCACGGTCAGTTACAGATTGAACTCCTTGTTCTATTACTTTCCCCCTCCTCACTACTGTACTTGATTAGTCAAAAAACCAAAAAAAACCCAAAAACCAAAACAAAAAAACCAACAAAAAAACAGAGACACACAGTTCATGACTTATTTACAAATATGGAACCTTTTAAGGCCAATTCCCTTAGGACTGTGGTTGAAAGCCCCTCCCTGCAGTCAGGCCCTCACCACCTTCCCTCCCACTGGGGACATTTAAGGAAGGAACAGAGTGGCTGAGATCTAGCCTTAACAGAGGGATGCTAGCAGATGAGAAATGAGTGGAGAATGCGAGAGAGACTGTATGTGCGTTCTGGTCAGGAATATGTGACTGTTTAAGGATGAGACAGGGATGTACAGTAAAGTCTGAATGATTGGAGGGGACAAGAAAAGGAGCTCAGGGCCACCAGGATGTGAGACCCAGAATGTGGGGCTGTGTGGGAGAAAAAAGTGGGGAATTGGTTGAAAGTACAAATACAATCTTATTTCCAAAAATTAAAATGAGGCCGGGCGCGGTGGCTCACGCCTGTAATCCTAGCACTTGGGAGGCCGAGGCGGGTGGATCCCTCAAGGTCAGGAGTTCGAGACCAGCCTGAGCAAGAGCGAGACCCCCGTCTCTACTAAAAATAGAAAGAAATTATCTGGCCAACTAAAAATATATATAGAAAAAATTAGCCAGGCATGGTGGCGCATGCCTGTAGTCCCAGCTACTCGGGAGGCTGAGGCAGTAGGATCACTTAAGCCCAGGAGTTTGAGGTTGCTGTGAGCT
>JAQIFY010005830.1:0-10759 GCA_028533085.1 Varecia variegata | reverse complement strand
CTGTCCAATACATAATTGGTGTTATTCCCAAATGTGCACTTAGGTGTTGATCAGGGAAACCAATTTTCTGGTGAGTACATGTGGTGCTTATTTTTCCATTCTTGGGATGCTTCACTTAATAGAATGGGTTCCAACTCTATCCAGGAGAACCAAAGAGGTGTCGTTTCTATTTAAATTGTTTGACTTCGATAAGTCCTAATCAGCTTGCATTTGTTTTGTACATTTATATAGTTGTGCTTAAATATTTATATTGTAAATGCTACAATATATAGATAGGTTTGCATTACATGCATAAAGTGAAAATACATTATAAAATAGATAATTATGCCACAATATTTTTATAAAATACCTTAGACCTATTAAAAAAAGGACGTGGTGTATTTGTTTGTGTGCCACTAAACACTTCACACAATTTATAACTGTCAGAAAATTACAATATTAAAACTATAATTATGCTATTCAAGGCTATTCAATGTTCATTTTATAACCTACACTGGTGGGGGAGAAGAGGAGGAGGTTCTGTTCAAATGAAAACCAGTTTTTCTATTTTGTAATCAAAGCTAATTCTATATGATATCTCACAAATATTTCTGAATTATTACTTTACAGTTCTTCCACTTATAAGTCATGTGTGTGTGTGTATTTTTGTGTGTATAATTTGCACCCATGAAGAACAACGAATTGACAAACATCTATTAGTTTTGATTTTTTTCAATTCCCTTCTGCAGTGATTTCTGGGATTCCACAGATGCTCATCCATTTTGTGTATTATCCTTATTGATTCATATCAGCAAAGAAGCAGTGTACTCCACACTAGAGCTTTTCCCATCACTTCTTTCTGTGTTTTGAATTCTCAAGTCTATACCATTTACCTCCCCAGTGCTTTTCTCCAAGACTAATCATGAATTATCTTTCTTGTTATTTGATTCCTGAAAACTCAGCCAGTACTGAATTGGAATTTAAAAACCAATGAACAGCAAAAGCAAAAGAAAAATAAAACAAATAATTATGAACAAATAACATGTTATCTTAAAGAATACAGTAGTTATTGATAGAATCATTTGACCCATAACTGACATCAGAGCCACCTACTGAACTTTACATTGTGAAGGACCCACTGATGCCCACCAACAAACCTGGTCCAACCCCACCAGTCTTTTATCCTCAGGAACAGGGGGAAATCATTCCCTCTCTCAGCCCAAGGCCTGCTTTTTCTCTTTGAAGTCTGAGCCATTGCGGGGGGGTGAGGGGGTGGGAATGTCCATTTTCTCAGGAAAAATCAAGATCCACTCTGCCCTGATTCTGCCACCTCAGAATGTGTTTGAATTCTGTGACTCAGACAGGGCAATTCTCTAGACTGTAGGACATCTTTAAAAACTGATTTATTCATACACACCATTTGTTGCAAAACAAAAATCTAATCTCACGTGTCTCCTATGTTCTATTGCAGTATTTCTTCTGGTGTCATGGGGAGAAAAAAAAGCTCAGGCTTGTACTCCCTTCTAAGATTGTGTGAACTCCCAACTTCTTGTGAGCAAGGGCTTCTAGAACAACACAAATCCTTCCAAATAAATATGATTTTCAGGAATGTATTAGTCTAAATCTTCAAATGAGAAGAAATGGCAAAAACAAACAAACTTTTTGTCTGTCAAAGGAGGTAGTTTTGACAATGTATTTGATTTATAACAGAAAACAAACAAAACCTTTTGATTAATCCTCTGATTTTTTGACCTACATTAAATTCTCATTGTTATTAATATCTGATGGAGATTGTATAATTAGGAAGGTGCCTCAACAAACCCCTGGGACATAACTACTCAAGTATGTGTTGTTAATTTCTTTCCGGGAAATTGAAGCCAGTATTGAATAACTTTGATCTGAGGGAAGCTTAAGGCAGCAGACCATAGGCTTTGTTAAACACGTAGCCCTATGAAACAGTGAAAAATAACAGAATGTTGGTTTTTGAACTAAAGGAAAAAAAGAATATAACTATTCTATCTATGGGCTTGAGATCCTGAACACATCTATATGCACAATCATTGGGTTATTTGCTAAAAGAAGAGGATTACCACAAAAAAAAAAAATATCCAAGGTACGATGACTCCATTATCTATTAGGCTATGTGGTTTAAGAGGTATTTCACATGTTTGGGATTATTAGAATCTTTAGGGATGTAGCCAATGTTAGTAGACATTTTACTAACAAGACTGCAGCAGCTCTTTCATATTCTTATTTTGGGCATGATTTAGGAGCAAGGCTACTAGTAAATTGATATCCCAATTGGTTAAAATCTCATTTTGAATTAGGGCATCCTCAGAGATTTTAAGGAAAAGGTCATCAGTAGACATTTAATAGAAGAATTTTCTTTGCACAGTTGAACAGTAGATAAAAAATAGCAGTTGTGATGACACAAAGGAAAAAGGAATGTTCCTTGAGTAAGAATCTGAATGTTTGGGGATTTTTAGAGATAACCGCCCTGGAAAAATTGGTTGACTCCAAGGTAGAATTTATGACACCAGAAAGGGTTAATATTGACTTTGTTGTGACTACGTCACTGTTGTCCTGTAATATTTAGGAAAAAAATGCTCCTTGTGAATTTAAGGGTACAATGGGATGTGGGAATTTTCTTTCCACTGGAGGACCTTCATTGTTTATACTGTTTTTTATCTTCTATTTCTCTGCTAATATAGAATAACTGTTTTGGAACTTCTTGTTTAGTTTAGTTTTGTTTTTTTCAGTATCTTTTAAGTTTACAATATCTTCAAATGTCTTTACCAACATATTTCCTACTGGAAAGTTGGTATAGGAACATGTAGTTATTTTATCTATAAGGCCATCAATTTATTTTGTCTTATTTTTATTTTGTTTTGAGGCTTTTTCAAAATGTTCAGCCAGGCCCTCCATGGTGGCTCATGCCTATAATCCTAGCACTCTGGGAGGCTGAGGCTGGAGGACTGCTTGAGCTCAAGAGTTTGAGACCAGCTTGAGCAAGAGCAAGACCCCGTGTCTATTAAAAGCAAAAATAGAAAAATTAACCAGGCGTCATGGCATGTGCCTGTGGTCCCAGCTACTCGGGAGGCTGAGGCAGGCGGATTGCTTGAGCTCAGGAGTTTGAGGCTGCAGTGAGCTACGATGACGCCACTGCACTCTACCCAGGGCAACAGAGTGAGACTCTGTCTTCAAGAAAAAAAAAAAAAAAAGAAATTTGAACCCTCTTCCTCACTCACTCTCCCACTTAAAAAAAAAAAAAAAAAAAAAAAAAAAGACAAAATTTTCAGCCAGACATTGGAAATATGGCAGTGGGCTTATTTTCCATTCCAGCGTTTGCTTCCCTATTAAATTTCCTATCGCTGTATAAAGGCCATTCACAAAAAAATAACACGAAAGTGGATCACATTTGCTTTAGGATACACTTCTGAATGCTGTCTACTTAGCCCATCCCTGAATTCTCCAGTGGGCCCAATCTTTCTTTACTTAGAACTGGAGTCTTCAGCTATAGCCTGCTGCCTTTTTTGTAAATAAATTTTTAACAAAGTACAGACATGCCCATTTATTTATGTATTGTCTGTGCTCTCTAAAACAGCAGTTTAGTAGTTGCAACGGAGACCACATGGCCCCCAAAGAGTAAATTATTTATTATCTGGCCCTTTAAAGAAAAAGCTTGCTGACTGCTGGTTTATACAACTGAATTATAGACTAATCTAACTTCACCAGAAAGGCTTCAGAGATGGCCTTCAAAAACCCTTCTCTACCATCTGTGCCTTTTCTGAGCTCTTGTTTTCTATACAATGAAATGTGAGGTATCTTGAGACACGATCAGATCCTTCTTATTCTTGTCTTTCCCATCTAATTCTTCCCATCTGATGTCCCCACTGATATACAAGCTAATCGATATAGTACTGGGAAACCTAAGATTATCTTCCTAGAACAATTTGAAATATCTCTCAGTTCTGTCTTATTTAGGATTTGGAAACTTTCATAAGAGCTATCAGTTGAGATAAAGCTTGTAATCATTTATGAGGGGTTTTCCTATTGCGATGTGATTTTGTTTCAATAGATAATTGAGATTCTGGGTTTTCTCACTGTCAGGAGGGAATGGAAGCAGGTTAAAATGAAGAGAAGGAGAAGAACATAAAGCAGCATAGGATAAAAGAAAAGGAATGGTAAGATAGAGGTTATTGGGTCAAGTTTTTCACATTTATAATTGTTTGGTCAATGCATCTCTTAAGAAAGCAATTTTGGAATCTGCATTTTATTTGGAACCTCCTTCATACCAAGGTAATACAAGGACAATTTAAACATTTAATTTCCTGTTTATTCTAAAATGTCTTCTGAATAGGTAAGAAAAAGTTTATTTCAAAAATACCTCAAAGTAGTCACTAGGAATTTAAATTACCTTTGGTGAAATTATGACTTAAAGAAAGGTGCGTAAACACATTTGATTTATAATGTAAATATGTGTAATGAACACAAGTGTAGCTCACAGGACATGCATACTTAGATTGAGTCAGACCTTTGAGAGTTTTGACTATAGCTGGCTCAAAGTTTTATTTCTGTGTATCATGTTTTGAGCTCCCAAATGAATATCTGGTTGTCTTAAATCCAAATGCAACAATCTGTGAACCCCAGGAGTTGGAAAGTCTGAAGGATAAATCTGTCCCACAACCACACTTCCAGTGACAGAAAAAGACAAGATTGAAGAATGCTCTAACAAGTTTTTGATATGAAATTCAACGCAAAGTGTGTCCTGTAGTGATGCTTATCTGAGAAGACATCCTAAACACCCTGGTCCATGGAGCTGTGTTAAAGACAAATTTCTTGTAACCCCTACCCATCCTATTCCCTATGAACTTGTTCTTACAGATTCACAACTAAAATGCTAAAGATCGACAAGTATAAAAAGTAGGTTTGTTAGTAACAGGGCAGGTTTTCACTAAGAATAAAATTTTCCTGGACAAGAAAGTCATGTCAAATGTGATAGTTAAACAGCATTCATAACCATTTGAATGATTTTAGTTTTTAATATTATTATGCCATGTGGCTCTGTATGTCTAAGTTCTTTTATATCACTTGCACATCCATGATTTATGTAAACAAATACTTAGAAAATGTACAAGAAGAACACACTCCCAAACAAAAATGGTAGGAACAGTCAGTGTGGAGATTGGCAACAAAAATGGTAATCAGAAGGAAATTGTCTTTATGTTTTTTAAAACTTATAGTAGTATTTATATTTTGTTGGTATAATTAAATATATAATGTATATTTTAAATTTGATTTTTCTGAAATTGTTCCTTTTTGCTGTCCTACAGAAGTTGTAATTAAACTATTAAGTATATATTTAATTAAAAAATTCATTCTTCAGGAAAAATAAATTTTGCCCACCAATTATCAAACATTATTATTCAAATATAATTATCTAAAATCCATATTTTTAGCCTAAATCAAAAAAAAATAAAGCATGTTCAAAATACAGAAGCAACATAAATGCTAATGAATGATAACTAAAATAGATTTACATGAACCTATTCAAATAACAAACATTAAAATGAGGTCTAAGTCTTATGTGTGATATGAATTTGGTTTCCCTTAATAAATTAGCCAAAATGTCAGCAGCTTAATTTCCTAATATCTTTCAGTGATTAGCATATATTTCATAAAAACTTTTATTTGTTTACTGCTGTGTTATGTTGTCTATATTTCTTTACATACATGTGTATGCATAGTATGTATATTTTTATTATACTACATGTATTTTTATTCAGATACAATGTATTTTCTTTAATAACTTATTTTTAATAATTATGGGCACATAATATTAAAAGTTGTATATATTTATGGAGTACATGTGATGTTTTGATACAGGCATACAATTTGTAATAGTCAAATCCAGGTAGTTGGGGTATCCATTGCCTCAAACATTCATCATTTCTTTGTGTTGGGCACATTCCAATTATACTCTTTTAGTTATTTTAAAGTATATCATAACTTAGTGTTGACTATAGTCATTTTGTTTTGCTATCAAATAATGGTCATTCTATCTAACTGTATTTTTGTACCCATTAACGATCTTCATTCTTCTCCTCCCCCTACCATAACCCTTCTCAGCCACTGGTAACCATCATTCTACTCTCTATATACATGATATTGATAGTTTTAATAATTAGCTCTCACATATGAGTGTGAACATATTATATTTGTCTTTTTGTGCTTGGCTTACTTCACTTAACGTAATGTTCTCCAGTTCCATACATCTTGTTACAAATGACAAGATTTCACTTTTTGTAGTTGAATAACATTCCATTGTGTAGTTGTATCATATTTTCTTTTATTAATTTCAGAATATTAAGGGGGTACACATGTTTTGGTTACATAATTTGTTTTTGTACGGTTTGAGTAAAAGTTATAAGTGTGCCCTTCCCCCAGAAGGTGTGTGAAATGTGAATTTACCCATTCCCTCCTCCCCCCCATCTGTTTGATTTCCATTGAGTTTTACTTCCATATGTGCACATAAGTGTTGATTCATTAGTTCCAATTTAATGGTTCTTAAGTGTTTTTATCATAAAAGAATGCTGAATTTTGTCAATTGCTTTTTCTGCATCTATCAAGAGGATTCTTTGGTTTTTGTTTTGCTTCTATTTATGTGGTGATTTACATTTATAGATTTGTGTATGTTGAACCATCCTTGCATCTCTGGGATGAAGCCCACTTGTGGTGGTGAATTATTTTTTTGATGTGCAACTGAATTTGGTTTCCTAAGATTTTATTTAGAATTTTTGCAACTATATTCATAAGGGATATTGGTCTGTAGTTTCACTTTTTTGTTGAGTCCTTTCCTGGCTTTGGTATCAAGGTGATATTGGCTTTGTAGAATGAGTCGGGGAGGATTCCTTCCTTCTTAATGTTATGGAATAATTTCTGCAGTATAGATACCAGTTCTTCTTTGTGGGGTTGGTAAAATTCAAGCGTGAAATCTTTTGGTCTGAGATTTTTTTTTGTTGTTGTTGGAAGATATTTTATTGCTGCTTCAATTTCCATGCTTGATATTGGTCTGTTTAGGAGTTTTATATCTTCCTGGTTGAGCATAGGGAGGTTGTGTGTTTCCAATAATTTTTCTATTTCCTCTACATTAGAAGTTAATGAGTACAGAGATTTTTATAGTATTCAGATATGATGTTTTATATTTCTGTGATATCAGCTGTGATTTCTTCTTTTTAATTTCTGGTTGAGCTTATTAGAGTCCTTTCTTCTCTATTTCTTGTTAATCTAGAAAGAGGCCTGCCAATTTTGTTTATCTTTTCAAAGAACAAACTTTTGATTCATTAATGTTCCATATAATTTTTTTGTTGCATCATATTTTCTTTAGCCATTCATATTTGATAGACACTTGGGTTGGTTCTAAATATTGGCTATTGTGAATAGTGTTGCAATAAACATGAGAGTGCAGATACCTTTTTAATACACTGATTTCCTTTCTTTTGTTTACATACCTAGCTATGGGATTGCTGGATTATTCTATTTTCTAGTTTTTGAGGAACTTCCATAGTGTTCTCCATAGTGGTTATACTAATGTATATTCCCACAAATACTGTATGAGAGATCCCTTTTCTCCACATCCTCACCAGCATTTGTTACCGCATGTCTTTTCTATAAAAGCCATTTTAACTGGGGTGAGATGTTGTCTTATTGTAGTTTTGATTTGCAGTTCTCTGATGACTAAAGATCTTAAGAAATTTTTCATATACCTGTTGGCCATTGTATGTCTTCTTTTGAGAAATGTCTATACAGATCTTTGACTCATTTCTTAATCTAATTATTTGATTTTTTTCTTATTGAGTTGTTTGAACCATTATGTATTCTAGTATTAATCCTTTATCAGATGGATAATCTCAAAAATTTTCTCCCATTCTGTGGGGTGCATCTTCAATTTAATGATTGTTTTCTTTGCTGCAGAAATTTTTTGGCTTGATGTGATTACATTAGTCCATTTCTGCTTTGGTTGTCTGAGCTTTTGAGATATGACTTAAAAAATCTTTTGCCAAACCAATGTCCTGGAGCATTTCCCCAATGTTTTCTTTTAGTAGTTTCATAGTTTCAGGTCATAGATTTATGCATTTTTATTTGAGTTTTATATATGGCAGGAGATAGAGGTCTACTTTCATTCTTCTGCATATGGATATGCAGTTTCCTAGCACCACTTATTGAAGAGACTGTCCTTTCCCTAATGTATGTTCTTGATATCTTTATACAAAATTAGTTCACTGTAGATGTGTGGATTTACTTCTGGGTTCTCTATTCTGTTCCATTGGTCTATGTGTCTGCTTTTATGCCAGTACCATTTTGTTTTGGTCACTACATCTTTGTAGTATAATTTAAGGTCAGGAAATGTGATTCCTCTCATTTTCTTCTTTTTGTTCAAGATGGCTTTCTTTATTCTTGGTCTTTTATGGTTTTCCAAAATCTTAAATTTTAGGATTTTTTTTTTCTATTTCTATAAAGAATGATATTGGTATTTTTGATGGGGATTGCATTGTATCTATAGATTGCTTCGGGTAATATAGACATTATAATAATATTGATTTTTCCAGTCCATGAACATAGAATATCTTTTTATTTTTTTGCATGTCCTCTTTAAGTACTTTCATCAATGTTTTATATGTTGTCAATGCAGTGATCTTTTACTTCTTTGATTAAGTTTTTTTCCTAGATATTTTATTTGTTGTTGTTGTAAATGGAGTTATTTTCTTGGTTTCTTTGTCATATTGTTAACTGTTGGTATATAGAATGCCACTGATTTTTGTATGCTGATTTCATACCCTGCAAATTACTGAAATTATTTATCAGTTCAAATAAATTTTTGATGGAGTCTTTAGGTGTCTCTTAATATAAGATCATGTCATCTTCTAAAAAGGATAATTTGACTTATTCCTTTCCAATATGGATGCCCTTTATTTTTTTCTCTTGTCTGATTTCTGTAGCTAGAACTTCCAGTACTATGTTGAATAAGTGGTAAATGGGCATCCTTGTCTTGTCCCAGATCTCAGAGGAAAGGGTTTCAGTTTTCCCCCATTCAGTATGAGACTAGCTGTGAGTCTGTTGTAAAATGGTTTTATTGTGTTGAGATATGTTCCTTTTACATCTACTTTCTTGACAGTTTTCTCATGAAGGGTGTTAAATATTATCAAACAATTTTTCAGAATCAAAATAATCATGGGTATTTTTTCCATTGTTCTGTTGATATGATGTATCACATTGATTGATTTGCATATGTTGAAGCATCCTTGATCCCACTTGATCATGATTAATAATCTTTTTAATATGTCATTGAATTCAGTTTGGTAGTATTTTGTTGATGATTTTTGCATCCATGTTCATCAGAGATATTGGCCTATAGTTTTCTATTTTCTTTGTATCTTTGTCTGGATTTGGTATTAGAGAAATACTGACTTCATAGAATGAGTTTGGGAGTAAGTGCTTCTCCTCATTTTTTTGGAATAGTTCATGTTGAATTGATGTTAGTTCTTTAAATGTCTGATATGATTAATTAGTAAAGCCATTGGTTCTTGGGCTTTTCTTTGATAGTACACTTTTTGTTACTACTTCTGTCTCATTACTTGTTATAGGTCTATTCAGGTTTTGGATTTCTTCTTGGTTCAATCTTGGTAGGTTGTAAGTGCCTAGGAATTTATCCATTTCTTCTAGGTTTTCCAATTTGTTGTTAAATATATAAGCTTATAGTAGCCTCTAATGATCCTTTGAATTTACGTGGTATAAGTTGTAATGTCTCTTTTTTCATCTCTGATAATATTTGTTTGGCTCTTCTCTCTTTTTTTCTTAGTCTAGCTAAAGATTTGTCAATTTTGTTTGTATATTCAAAAGCCAACTTTTCATTTTGTTGATCTTCCATATTTTTTATTTCTATTTTATTTTATTTATTTCTGCTCTAATTTTATTATTTATTTTCTTTGGAAAGTATAAACATATAAGAAGTTAAAAATATGCTCCTGAATTGCCAGTGGGCCATATATTTTAATTTACATGTGTTCATATAAATTCCAAAGTTCCCCATGTTATTGATTTCTACTTTTGTTCCATTGTGGTCAGAGAAAGCACTTGATATCATTTCAATTTTTTTGAATATTTTAAGACTTGTTTTGTGGCCTAATATATGGTCTATCCTTGAGAACATTACATATACTAAGGAAAACAATGTGTGTTCTGCAGCTGTTGTGTGAAAATATCTATTAGGTCCCTTTGGTCTATAGTGAGGATTAAGTCTGATGTTTCTCTGTCAATTTTCTGTCTGGATCATCTATCCAATGCTGAAAGTGGAGTGTTGAAGTCTCCGGTTATTAGTGTATTGGGGTTTATATCTCTCCTTAACTCTAAATATATTTGCTTTATCTAACTGGGTGTTCCAGTGTTGAGTGTACATACATTTACGATTCTTTTTTTTTTTATTTCAGCTTATTATGGGGGTACAAAAGTTCTGGTTAGATATATTGCCCATGTCCCTCCCAATCCCCCGAGTCCGAGCCTCAAGTGTATCCATTCCCCAGACAGTGCACATCGCACTCTTCCTGTAGGTATACACCCATCCCCTCCCCCACCCCCGTCCCCCCCAAGTCAGAACTTCAAGCGTGCCCATTCCCCAGACAGTGCACATTGCACTCATCATGTAGGTATACACCCATCCCCCTCCCCCCACCCCCCCACCTCTGTCAAATACACAATTGGTGTTATTCTCAAATGTGCACCC
>JAQIFY010000583.1:0-14949 GCA_028533085.1 Varecia variegata | reverse complement strand
GCAAATAGGAAGAAGGAAAAAATTAAATCTTCATTAGTCTAAAACTAACAGCAAAATATAGTGACCACAAGCTCTTATGTCTGTATTTTCTTGCATTCTTTTTGTCAACACAAAGTATGTTTGAATGTAGTTGGATTCATACAATGTATATAATTGTATACTCTGTTTTTTCCTATAACATTATAACAAGCCCTTAAGATATTATCACAAGTGCTCTTGGTCAAGGATATCCAATACTTCATTTAATCAGAAAATGATTTTGAAATTGAAATGATTGAAAGGAAATGATTTTGAGATTGAAAACAATGCAGACCGGGACAAAGAATATCATAACAGACATCCACATACCTACCACCTGAATTGACATTAACATTTTTTCTTTTGAAAATCTAAAAACTAAGGTTGAAGTCCTCTCCTCCCTTCTTTCTTAGTCCACTTGTGCCTACCTCCTTCCTCTCCCCGCCTTACCCACCTCACGCACCACAGGTACCAGCGGCATGCATGTAGTGCTTTCTGTGTTTTATATTAATACTTGACAGTGTTGCTTTAAACAACAGATAAAGCGGGAAAACAAAACAGTTTTACTCTTCTACACACAATCCCTGTTCTGTTAGGTGCCAGAATGAGAGGCCTAAAATCTCAGTTTTAGAGACTAAAATTTTCCAGTAGGCAGAAGATGGTTCCTAGACCTTGGAGGATAGTGTTATATATTTGATGGGAACACACATGTTGAGTACAACCAGAGAAATGACAATTTGTTTAAAGTTCGCAATGTCACTTTGATGCACTTCAAGTGCATAATCTCATTTAATCTTGCAGCTTTTTCACCCCCATTTTACAGATGAAGAAACTGAGACTTAGGTGAAGTGGCAGCTCAGGTTACTTAGCCAATATCAAGCTCAGCTGGGTGTGAGCCGAGGCCTGTCACACTCCAGTGCTCACGAGAAGGGAGAGGGACAGCGGAGTAACACGCTGCAAATGGACTCAGGGTGGCTGGACAAAGTTCTCATTAAACAGGACTTCTGTTTGGTGCTCTGTTTTTTTTACATCACTCATAATTTTCCTGAAAATTATGAAAATGTTCCTTAGGGCAACATTTTCCATCACAAAAGGTGATTTGTTTTGGAAAAGTTGGAGTAAAAACAGCTCTATATTTCTTGATTTCTAGAGAATGGAAAAACACATGCTATTCAGTCGTGTTTTTAATAGCTACTTGAAGACATAACACACAGACACATAAATTATTCTTCTTTGTGAATCACCCTAAATGCCATCCAATAGTGTTTCCAAAGAATGGGAACGTGAGTTAAGCAATTCACTAATTTCTTAACATATTTATTCTGTGTATGTACGAAATCTGTATCCTTTGCTCTCGAAAAGTAAATGTGCTTGCTCTTTCTCAACTTGGAGTTATTTCACATTTTCCAAAGAACAGCAGACTTCCAAGTGCTTTGAGGGGCATTCAAGTAGACACAGTCCCTATCTATGGGATTTTCAACTTCAAAATCTCATAAGATGGGTGAAGATATACAAAGCTGTATGAACCAATAATGGCTAGTAGTTGTACCATGTTTTGCAGTTGTAACAGCCTTGGAGGATAGGAGAGGGGACACTGTTATCCCCATTTTACACAATAGGCAAGTGAAATGCTCAGAGATTGAGGGACTGGATTGGGTCATCCGGCCAGTGAGTGGCAGATCTGCCCCTTCAGCAAAGGTCTGACTCATGGCTCCGTGTTCATCCCACAGGGAGGCAGGCTGATCCGGGTTCGAATCCTGACTCCAGTGCTGGGCAGCTGTGTGCCCTTGACCAGACACTCGACTCCTCTACCCCTCATGTCTTCCTCTGTAGAAGGAGCAACCAGCATGCCTGTACCCAGGAGGGACAGAGAGGGATCAGGGAACTGGGGAAGAATGGATGTCTTAGGTCAGGCTTAGCAAAAAAGGGGACAGGATGGGAGGATCCGGTGGTGCCTCATGAGAACCAGGTGCAGGTGTTCTCTCTCTCTCTCGGCTTCCTCCTCCTTTTATTGCTTCCCCAGACCCTGTGTCCTCACATCTCTGCTTCTCGTTCTGCCTGTTTTCTTCTTTCCCGCTCCCCACAGGCGTCCCCTGCATCTGTGGACACAGGACACAGAATGGCTGCTCCAGCTCTTGATTGTTGGCTTGTGTCAAGTATCCCCGACAAAGAACCAGAATTTCTGAGTAGTAAATATGAATTTTACAAAGACAGAGTCCAATTGTCTTGGGTCAGGGCTCTTGGAGAGGGTCCTAGAGGGCTGTGAGTGCAGCGGTCAACAGCATTTCATAAGCCCTAAGTACAAGGCCACGTGTTTACCTCCAGGACCAGGATTAGGTGTTTCTGTGAGTCGGACACTGTGCCTGGCACCAGGGATTTCATTCCACCCTCACAGCAATGAAGCATAATAAATCCCCCACCTTTTTTTTTTTTTTTTTTTTACATATGAAGAAACTGAGACTCAGAGAGGTGAAACCATGTCCCCAGACACAAAGG
Organism: Varecia variegata; assembly: GCA_028533085.1. Taxonomy (NCBI): domain Eukaryota; kingdom Metazoa; phylum Chordata; class Mammalia; order Primates; family Lemuridae; genus Varecia; species Varecia variegata. The sequence goes on along the minus strand of JAQIFY010000583.1, from coordinate 12,435 downwards.
TAGTAAGAGGCAGAGCCAACATTCAAACCCAGGTGTGTCTGACTCCAGAACAGGTGAGATGTAGGCCTGGGCCATCCTGCCTATGACACATGCAGGAATGAATGAAGGAATGAGTGATTCAATTACCGTTGTTGGAAAGATTCACAAGGGCTGGGGAGTGCCACATTTCCTGCCCAAGAGCTCATGGAGACAAGAGTGCTGTGCTTTACATAAGGGTCATTCTTGGGTTCTGGTTTAAGAGATTTCTAGAGCCTGTCTTGGCTCTTCATCTGTCGGCTCCTCAACCCTCTCCTGTCCAAGCCCAGCTCAAGCCAGACCTGCCCCCGGCCACCCAAAGGTACCCGGTTCTCCTGCACTGAAGTTCCAGCTCGTCTCTTTGCACCTCTTGACACAAGATAACGGACAAAATAGGACTTTGTTCAAACAGAACGGTGCCTTTTCCAGATGCTTGTGTGATGGGAAATCTTGGCGGGTGAGGTTTGAAGCCTGCTCGCCGACCACAGGGGGCCTAAACTGGCCTTGATGTTCAGGTGTCAGCTGCAGAACCACCCCAGACCCTTTATAGAGCTCTGCTGGGGCTGGAGAGTCAGGAGATGGTTACGCAGGGCATGGTGTGACCCCGTCCCTGCTACCCCTCCAAGCTAGACTTTCTGCTTACTTATTTAGGAAACAGGTGAAAGATTTTATACCTAGTTGACACTAGGATGGGCCAAGACAGCTCATGAAGTCCCAGGACGCCCGAGGCAGAGAGAGGAGACCGTGAATGAAGGGGTCCCTGGGAATGTGCACACGTCGGACAGAGTCGCCTCCTTTAGCTGCGTTTGTGCCCACTCAAGACAATCCGGTAGAGATCTTGACCCATTTACATCTGGGTTAGAAATAGAGCCTTTGCTTGGAATTAGAAGAACTAGTTTACGCTTTTGTTCTGCCTCTTACTAGTTGTGTGACCTTTGACAAGGAACTGGTCAAAATTACTTAACCTCTCGATTCAACCTCTCAGATTCCTTCCCTATGAAATGGTGATTATAATGTCTGCTCTGCAGGGTCGCGCTGAGGAGGAAACGAGGTACTGGATGTCTAGCTCTTTGCAGACTGTGCACTGAGCATGTTTTTTTCCCCCTTTCTCTCCTGCAATTCCCTCTCTTTCCAGCTACACTCCAGGAATGTCGTCTCTATCTCTTGGGGCTCAGCTCCTGTGTCACCTCCTCCAGGAAGCCTGCCCAGCTGTCAGTCAGAGTGAGTCCGAATGTCTTCTGTGTTCCCACAGACCCGTATGCTTCCCTGTCTTGGAGACCTCCTTGCAAGGTGTCCTAAGGAAAGTGTTTTTATGTCTGGCCTCCAGGCTCATTTGAGCTCCTTGGAGGGATTCACTTAACTTTATTCATGACCCCATTCTTCTTTAATAGCGGAATTTTTACCTGGGCATGTGGCTGTCCAGGATAAAGACTGGAACAACCTCCCCAGCAGCTAGTGTGGCCATGTGACCAAGTTATGACAGGGACAGAAGTGACGTGGGAAACTTCTAGACCCTCAGCGAGAGGGGCTCTGTCTGCTTTCCCTTTCCCCCTCCTCCTGCCCACGGGCTGGAATGCACACGTGGTGTGAGCCATCTGGATCATGCGCATGAAGGCAACAGACTGTATCAAAATTTTCTGGGGCAGTTGTGACAAAGTCCCACAAACTGGGGGCTTGGACAACTGAAATTCATCATCTCACAGTTCAAGGCTGGAAGTCTGAGATGGAGATGTCGGCAGGATTGTTCAGAGGTCTATGAGGGGAGGAACCATCCCAGGCCTCTCTCCTTGGCTTGTGGATGGCCGTCTTCTCTCCATGTCTCCACACCCCCTTCCCTCTGTGTGAGTCCATGTCCCATTTCCCTTCTTGTCAGGACACCAGTCATACTGGATGAAGGGCCCGTCTACTCCAGTGTGATCTCATCTTAACGAATTATATTGGCAATGACCCTATTTCCAAATAGGATGGCATTCTGAGGTACTGGGGGTTAGGACTTCTGCATATGGCTTTTGGGGGAGACATAATTCAACTCTTGATAACCTCATAGTCGATGCTGCATTGCAATGCCCTGATTGCCTTTCAAGACTGAAGGACTTACTCCCAAAGCTGCCCGCTCTCAGCTCTCAGCCCTTGCTGAGCATTGCTGTGAGCTTGAAGAGAATCTTCCAGTCCAAGGTCGCACCCTTGCCAGGGGCAGCAGTATGCAATGACCAGTCTCCGTGTGTATAAATGCCCTACTTCCTTGCCCCAACTCAGACAACCCTGAAAGGCCACCACAGCTTCAGGGCTGCCGCAGGGGTTGGCTGAGGCCTTGGTTGTGACTACATTACAGCCCTGCTTCTCCTTCTGCTTAGTCCAGCTTTGAACCGTATTCTCCAGCCGTTAATCCCGAGAGCAGTCTTTAACACGCTTCCTGCATGCGGCTCTGCTTCCTGGGATGCTGAACTGCAGCACACCCTAAGGAACCCAAGGCGTGAAGAATCCTGTGGCCCTGACACCATGGGGCTGCCATGTCAGCCCTGTGCTGTTTACACCCAGACTGATGTGAGAAAGAAACAAACTTCTCTTTCATTCTAGCCGTCTCCATTTTCGGCCTGCCGCTGCAGCAGGCTGTGCTGGAAGCTCTCGCCGCAGGCTGCAGAGGGGAGCAAAGCGCTGAGCAGGCGGTTGCACCTGGTGAATTTGGATGGTCTTTCTAGCCTGGATTTTCCAAGATTCCCCAATTCTGTGAACACAGCGTAGTAGGCAGGGGGCCCCAAATCTGTGTGCATCACTGAATAATACTTGTTTTGGGGTTTTATCCAAGACCTGCAAAATCTTTGTGGTGATGCCCAGATGGTGGTGATGCCGCCAGCGGGGCAGCCTGGGTAGGTGGCATCCGGGATGAGCTGGTACAGGAGACACTCAGTGGGCGTTGATCAGGGGACTTAGTTCCAGCTCTGGGTACATCTCTTCCCACCTCTGTTATCTTTCTGGGCTTTTTCCTCATGTTTAAAACGGGACTAAGTGATTTGAAAGTCCCTTGCTCTGCCTACTACAGAAAGTTGCACGAGGCCAAACTGAGCCCAGATGAGGAGATTCGAAAGGTCAGGAGAGCTGTCTAAATACACGAGGTGCTGTTATCTTTATTGGTATTGACATTAAAAGGCCGTTTTGGTCACAGGTTGTGCGAACTGATGCTTGACAGATGGTGCTCCCAAAGCGCTCCCCGGGGCCTTGTTACTGGGGGATTTTCCACCCAATGCGGTTCTCTTTCATAGTTTTGTTTTGTTTTGAAACCAGAGAGCCAGCGAGGAGCCTGGGCTAATCCTGGATGCGGGCTGAGGAGCTCCACTAGCTGAATATGGGGCAGGCCTTTGATCTAGGCCTGGACCTTTGGTTGACCTGGGAAGAGAAACTCTTTCAGTCCCTAAGGCAGCTGGCCTCGCTCGACCAAATGTGAGCTGCAGGTTTATTGGAGTTCCCAGGAGTCTCTGGACTGATTGAGCCCAACTCTCTGTCTTTGTCTCGAGACACTTTCTTTGGGGCAAGTGTGGGTTTCGGGGGGAGACAAACAGGGGGAAGGGAGAGGGGCTCATAGCATACTGGAGTTGGAGGGAGCTCAGAGCCATCTAATTTGACCTCAGAGTCATCTAATTGTGACACGAGGCCCAGAGAGGTTCAGTATCTTGCCTAACATCACACAGAAAATTAGGAGACAGCTAGGAGCAGAACACAGGTTTTCTAATCTCTAGGTGCGGGTCTCTTTGCCACCTCACAGAGGCTGTTGACTGCAGCTACCTGAGAGTGTCAGCTGAGATGGGGAGTGAGGGCGAGGGTTGGACCCAATCTTGCATCTCTGGAACTGGTTCCTCCCTCTGGTGTTGCCAGATCCTTGTTAGAGGAGCTGTCTTCAGAAGCAGCCACAGGTGGTGACCTGGCCAACCCCAGCTGGCCCTACTTTGAAACGCAATAGAAATTTGGTTGTGGTCTGATGTCTCTGCCTCTCAAGACTGCCCCGACTACTGCCTGAAAACCCCTCTTTGGGGTGGCCTTCCTAGGATTCCTCTACTTAAAGCGTAGCTGCCCCGGGAGCATCAACACTCTGCCGTCTGCCCTGCCCGAGTGTCTCGGGATCTCAGCAGGTCCTGGGAGAGAACGAAGCTGGGCACACTTGAGGGTGGGGTGGGTGGAGGGGAGAGTATATAAGGGAAGATCTGGGTCATAGGAGACAAACCTTTCTCACTGAACAACTCCGGGGACAGCTGGACGATTCTGTGGGTCTGGCCCCTTCCTGGGGGAGGGGGCATTTGCCCTTCTTGCCTGTTGATCTTGACTTGACCTCTAGTTTGGTCTAGGCAGCCTGGGAAGTCCAGGCTGCCCTCAGAGTTGGGCCTGCCTCTGACTCTTCCCACAGACGTGGGGTGGGGAGCTGGGGTTTGTGCACCTGAGAGCAGGAGCTGGGGGAACAAGGGCCCACACAGAGGGCCAGGTGCCCCTTCTGGCCATTTTTTACTGAATCCAAATTTTACATAACAAATCCTTCTGTTTTTATTAATACATTTTTGTTCATCTTTTATATTTATATTTTAATTTAAAATGAACATATTTTAAAATACCAAAGAATAAGTTTCAAATAATCTTCCCAGATTGATTGACACAATGAGAACATCAGTAAGCCATAAGGGCTAAATTGACAGCTGCTACACTCATGATCTACTTGTAACTTCCCCTGCCTGACTGGCACCACTACCACACAAGGCTGGTTGACGAGAGTTTATGGGGGTCGAGTACTCCAGTCTGTTATCAGCTTGTAACAAAGGTGCACTGTGTTTCTGTTTGAAGTGGTATTTGTGAATAGTTGCATAACTCAACATTATTTTATAATCCTGTCTGCTTAACAGCCCAACGTGTCAAAGAAGACCAAGAGAACACTGAAGCAAGAAAACAGATTTTTTAATGAAGATCAGAAATTGCAATATTAACTTGTTTCTGCTAAAGTTAAGATGATCTGCTTGCTTTGTGATACTGCAATATCAACACTAAAGACATTCAATGCTTATCAGCATTATAACACTCATAGGACCACAAATATTTTAAGTTAGAGGGAGAGGCATGAAAGGTTGTATTGCAGAAATTAAAAGATGAAAGGCGAAAGCAAAGACAATTCTTTCAAGCAGCAATAAGGCCTGGAAAGAATGCTAATGAAGCAACTTATAAAGTAGCTTATATACTCTAAAAAAAAAGGAAGATATTCATTGACATAGAAATTGTGAAAGAATGCATTGTCAAAGTTGTAGGATGCTTAGATACCAATAATGTTTCAAAGTACAAACAACTGCCTCTTTCAAGGAGAACCATAGCTGATCAGCAGCATGAATTAGCCTTCAGGTTAACAGAGCAACTTCATGTAATATTTCAAAATTAAAATATATATTATTCAATCACTTTGGATGAATCAACTGAGACTATTGACTCAGTGCAGGTTTTATATTTCATTTAGGTCATAACAGAAGATTTTCTTTGCTACAAAGAGTTACTCACTTTGGGCACTTTTGTGAACAGAACACAGGGAATAGATATCTTCAACAACTTTCAAGATAAATGTCATGAAATTGGACTGAATTTGGTAAATTTAGTGAGTGTATGTAGGGATGGTACACCTTCCATGACAGGAAAACATGAAGGGTTTACTGCACAGATAAAAAAAAGTATCTTGCATCACCAAAATTGTGTCTTGCATTAGCAAAATCTCTGTGCTGAAGCTACCATTTTAAGTAACACTTTACAGTAAGTTATAAGTATGGTTAACTATATTCATGCAAATGCAACATGGCAGCATCAGTTTTGTAACATGCTAAAGTTGAATGATGAGGTATTCAGTGTGGATTTGTCTTATCATTCTAAAGTGCTATTGCAGGGATAGGTGTTAGCCAAAAGTTTATCTCTGTGAGAATGGATAGTTAAATTTTATGAAGAACAGAATCAGCAATGTGCATTATTGCTGATTTCTATAGGAATGCAGTATTTCTGTGTGATATCATGTCAAATCAAAATGATTTGATTATTTCTTCGTAAGGTAAAATTAAGTCTATATATGAAATGTGGCAAAAAAAGAAGCATTTCAAAAAAAAAGCTATCTTTTTTCAAAACACTTCTTCAAAAGGAAATTTTAGATAAACATTTTCGCCAGTTAGCAAAGGTCGTTGATGAGCAGGATGATATATGCAAATCATTTGAAGAATAGGCAGCTGTTATAGACTTCTTAATTGGAGAATACAATGAAAGGTTCACTGACTTGGAGAATCACGACATCACATTCAAATTAGCATTTCAGCCTCACCTAGTTGATATCACTAAGGAACGTAAAGAACTACAGATGGAATTGATTGAGCTTTCAGTAGATGACATTTTAAAGTCATTGTTTGATGCTAAGAAAGATCCAATTGAATATTGGAAAAATGCAGTAGAATACCCATGCTTTGGCAACATGCCCCAAAAATGCTTTTTTGCTTTTCAACCACTTATTGCTGCGAATCTACATTCTCCTACCTAACCCAAATAGAGAAGCCCATAAGGTCACAAATGACTGATACCCACCTAGAGGATCAGCTGAAACTGGAACCTCCATGCTGCAACCAAATATTCAAATGCTTTCCAACAAAAAGCAGACAAAAAAAAAGTCATTAAAAGGGTAGTTAACTTTAAAATTAACAAATAGTTCTCATTTTTTGAAATTATTAAGTACATATTAGTTAGATTTTTACAAAATAAGGTACATTTTTAAGTATATCTAATTGAAGTTTCTTGAATGTGACCTTCCAACATGAAAAGGTTTCCCACCCCTGATGTAGGCTTTGGTCTCCTTAGGTGTTTATCAAAAAAGAAGGCTGAAGGACTGTGATTTCTCTAATCAAAGCAGCCTAAAATCTGTCAAGAGCAGTTCGTGGTTGTGAAATTCAATTCTCAGTGAAGGATTTCTCCAGTGTTCTCTTGTTTTCATCAGGTAGAAAAGCTATTGTTTTTTGGTGACATAATTTCATACAAATCAGGAATATCTTTTCTTAGTTCCAGCAGTACTTGGTATCTGAGAGAGAGAGAGAGAGAGAGAGAGAGAAATCCAATAAGAGTCTTTGCCAGGTCCTGCTGATGGCTGAGTCAGGACAGACCCAGGGGCAAACTGAGCTCCTGTGGGAGGATGAGCTGAAGTGAGCCTCAGGCTGCCTGAAGAGGAAAGTGACAGTCACAAGTGAGAAGACCTCTCTGAACTTAGACTCAGCCTGAGGTGCGGGATATAGGAACCCTGTCCCCGCCCAACCAGGACCTGGTGATATTGGACACTTTCCTCCTTTGTCTGCAGGAAAGTGACAGCTTTTCACACCTCCCAGCGAGGGACATGCTCTGTATCAAACATCACACTCAGAAATAGATTGCTGCAGGAAGGAGAAGCCCTTTGCAGAGAAACACACCCTCTTATACCTCCAAGTCCCAGTCTTTTAGGGAGGAGTGGGCAGGCTGTGGGAAGAGCCCTGGATGTGTGAGCCAGCAGGGACCTCAGACCACATCCAAGTTCAGTTCCACCTTTTACTAATGAGGAGAAGGTGGTGCCATGGGGCTATGATTTACCTAAAGCCACATGACCTGCTACTGACAACCCTGAACTAGAACCCAGGCCTCAGGCCCTTTCCGTACTGTTTGGAAGAAACGAGACCAAGGCTCCAATGGAGCCATCAACAGTCACTAGAGGCTTGGGTCACCCTGGCTGGGACAAGAATCAGGTTTTAGAAATACCAAAAGTATTCTTCCAAAGGGGATCAGAAAAGCAAGGAAAAAGGAGAGATTTCAGATGGAATTAGCAAAGAGTGAGCAGGGACTGTAACCAAGGCTCAACTTACTTTCCCTAATTCCCTGAAGTTGATTCCACACCCAGTTACTACTTAAGGCATTTCTAGGCACACTGACCATGTCTAGACCAGGTAAACTCTGAGTGGAACATGAAAGGGATGACATTGGGTTTACTGCATTCTCTCTCCACCCTATTCTTTTCCCCCCAAAGTCCTTTCTCAGGAAAGATTCTTGATTTACTTTACTTTATGCCGATGTCAGGAGTGGCATAAAGAAGTATAAATACACAATCATTTCCCGAGTTTCACTTTTGATTTATTATAATATTCCCTTCAGGGGAATGAGACCTCAGAGAGCTCTATGGGGATTTCACTGAATGACAGTAATTGACCAAAAGTCAAATTTTCAAATTTTAGTGCTGACAATATTCGTGGGCTGTGACATTAATCTGAGAAATATAAACTTCAGGATTTTAAATATTCCAAAGAAAATACTAAATTCTGTTACGCATAATAAGGAGAGGTATTTTCTTCTGTACACTGGATTTCAATGTAATGATTATTTCTTATCTGAGCTTATGTTCAAAACAGTTTGAGCAAGCTTGCTTCAGGTAGAAAGGCTATAGGTTTAATCCAGCTACCCACTTGTTTTCCTTCTCCATTTATTCCATGTTATACAAACAGCACTTTGGAGGGGGAAATATAAAGTCCGTCAATGGCGGATGAAGGTTCAGCTGTTTCCGTGGAGGAGCCACGCACTTGGGGCACGTCCGTATCAATAACCTGAGATCACAGTTGACTCCTGGGCCTTTTCTTCTTTAGCAGCTGTTTGGAAAAACTCGAACCATGTTCCTTCTCTGCTCTCACGTCACACTCAACAATCATCACAGATGACAGCTGTGACCAAACGTGGGGGTTTCTACCCACCACCGAGCAACAATCAGCTCTGCAATGGACACCAGCCGTGTGTCCTTTAGTTCAATTCTGACACTATCTATCTGGAGGGTGAGTGCTCAGTCCCCAAACTGCTCCCTCATTAGACACATTGGCAAGTCCCAGCCTCCAGAACTTCTGACTGACTGACTTCAAGTTGGGATTTCCACCACTCACTCTCTTGTTTGGATGAATTTGCTAGAGTACTTCACAGAACTCAGGGAAACATGTTTACTGGTTTATTAGCAAAGACTTTACAAAGAATACGGATGAGGGACGCACAGGGCAAGGTATAGGGGAGGGGCTCTGAGCTCCCATGGCCATCCAGGGTGCACCACCCTCTAAGAGCCTCCAGGGTTCAGCTACACAGAAGCTCCCTGAGCCATGCACCTTTGGGTTTTTATGGAGGCTTCCTTACATGGGCATGATTGATTAAGCCATTGGCCACTGGCGATCAGCTTAACCTTCGTCCCCTCTCCCCTTCCTGGAGGTGGAGGGTGGGGCTGAAAGTCCCAGCCCTGTAACCTTGCTTTCATCTCTCCCTTGGCCAGCCCCCACTCTGAAGCTACCTAGGGGCTGCCAGCCATCAGTCCACATTACCATAAAAATAGACACCACTCTGGAGATTCTAAGGATCTGAGGAGTTGTGTGCCAGGGAAAGAGGACACAGACCAAAAATATCTTTCACAATATCACAGCCCCGTATTAGAATCACCTGGGAGCCTTTCAAAGTACTGATGCCCAAACCACACCCCAGATCATTGAAGTGAGAATTTACAGTTGTGAGTTCAAGGCACTCCTCTTAATTGAAATGTCACCAGGGACTTAGGACAGGGCAGCAGGGTTTAGAGATACTGAATGGGCCATCCTGATTTCCCCCCATTCTCTTTCCTTCTCCACATTTCTCTCTGATTGGCTTCCTTTCCCCTGGCCTATGGATTTTAGGCTTCTTTCTGACAATTTTGGTTACATCATTCTCTAGTCAAGTGAGGCAAAGATTATCCTGTTTTCTTGTCTGTCACCTTGGGAATTCGTATTGTAATGCTGGTCCAGACTCACATTTTTCAAAGTTAATTCAGAAAATGCTCTCTTACTCTCTCTGGCATGAAGATTCAATGGAGTGGCATTTTCGACTCTTATCTGGACTTGTAGGAGCTGAGAGAAGAGGCTTTGGTAGGAAAAATCCTAGTTTTCTCTTTGCTAAGTCCTCCCAGAACACCCAACTCTAATGTCCCTGCCTGTCAGTGAGACCATCCAGTGACCCAGGCCACACAGACAGACATCATGTATATGAAGGAGATGTCACCTGTCGTATGTGTGCCTGGGGATGCTGAGATGCCAGGTGCCCAGGCTGCAGGGTCCCTGAAGTGAAAAATCACCCACTTGAGCCCAGACAGAGGGCTTTGGATGGACAGACAGGGACACACCCATTATTCTGTTCCTATAAACATGAGTTCTCTATCCTAGAGAGAAGGTTCTAGAGAGGCTGTAAGGAGTAGGATGGAGTCAGTGATCTCTGCCCACAGCAAGAAAGAACAGGAGGAGGAGTAGAGCCTAAAGACTTGGGAGTACCATGAAAAAGGGTGTTAAGCAGCTATGAAGCGTGTACCAAGACTGTGTGGTCCTTTAGGGAAGCAGCGCAGTGCACAGCCTCAGCCTCCCCGCCCCTCCGGTGGGGTCTGGGCAGGTCCTCATCGCACATGTTGTATTCCACAGGGAGGTGGACGCACATGCTCAGGACGGGGCTAAGGACAGACTCCCACAGCCCCTGATGGTCCCGCACAGGCTCAGGAGGGGCCGTGGCCCGCAGGGCTGCTCCACTTTGCAGGGGGCCCCTCTGTCTCCTCCCCTCTGCTCGTCCTCATTTGCACCAATGAGTAAGTTTTCTTGAAAATGTCGTTTGTGTGTCTTCTGCGGTACCTTCCTGAGAGCACACACGCTGTATGAGACTCTCATCATCGCCACCTGGACTCCGCGGTCTCCTCCCAGCTGGGTTCTCTGGTTCTGCCACCTCCACACTGTCAGTCGCCTCACCGGGCTCCTCCCCCACAAGTCCCGTTCTTACCACCTTCCCACTCTGCTTCGGAAAACTTTCTGTCCCTGGCTCACAACACGACTCCGCCTCCGCCCCCTGCCTCGTGGTCCTTCTCACTGTGGCCCCATGTGCTTATCCAACCCCACTGCCCCCACCCCCTTGCACAGATGGTCCCCTGGAGTCAGGCTGCCCCTCCCTGTCCCCAGCCCTGCACCAGGGGCCTTCCAGCAGGTGTCTGTCCACAAGCTCCTCCATCGTTACTCACGGCACAGTTTACCACCATTAACCATCACCCAAGAAGGACACTCAATAAGATGTTACGATAGTTCCTACTGGGCTCTTGGGGAAAACATCCTAAACCAACACACCTGTCGTGGAAGGAATTGTCAAGCACAGAGAAAAGCATTGCACAGTTGGCAGGACTGAAAGGCGCACTGAGCCAGGACTCTTTTCCAGGACTCTGGGCGCATCACCTGGTCTCTTCTCTAATGTCCTGCGAGGTGACCTCACTCCCTCCCAATCTGCCCTTCTCTCCCTGGACAGTGCGGGTAGTCAGGAACATTCCTCAGTATGTGGCCAACTCCTGACGCCCTGAAGGCTTCCTTAACAGGTTTTTCCTTATTTAGCCTCGTGACTGTCACAAAACTAACCTGCTCCCCACTCCGTTAGGTCATTCAAATATTTGAAGCTGGATCTCAACCCACTGTGGTCTCTGAGCGTCAAGGGTGAACATTCTCAGTTTTTCACCTCTGTCCAGACGTCCGGCCCCTCACCCATCCCGGACCCTCCTCTATCGACTGTTAAAACAGGTGCCCCTGATCTAACCACACCCAGGGCAGTCCCGTCCGCCCACGTGGACCTGCCATTTACACCACTGCAGACGCAGGCGGAGGGGGCTTTCCACGCAGCCTCGTCTCACCGATGGCCCCTGCGCTATGTGGACCCCCTTCCCCACCCCTCTGGTGAATGGCTGCACAGCCAGGTCTCCCCAGCCTGGTCCTCTCAGGGACAGTTTACAGCGAGGCCAGGGAGCGTGGCGCATTTTCTCCTGCTGGCTATGAGCTCTCTTCCTCCGTGCAGAGCCTTCTCCCCACTAAGCTTTGGAGACCCTCCCCAGGCACAGGACAAGGAGAAACATCTATCAAACTTCTGGATTTCTGCACATATTAGTAGTCGGATATGTGGAGAAATCGCTCATTAAAAGATCAATGTATACTTTAGGTTTAATTCACCCTGTGTCTACCGGGGCTTTCCCTGCAGGGAGAGGCTGGGGCAGGGCAGACCTCCCGTGGCTCTGCTGCCGGTCCCGGGTGTGCACTGTACACACACACTACTCACACGTTATCGCAGGGACCCACCCAGAGGCGTCCTTCTAAAATTTGGACCCAACTGCAGAGATGAGCTGGCCTCTCCTGGCTCGTGTTCAGTGATGCCCTGGCAGGGCTGTCCCCTCCCACACTCATCTCACCTCTGAGACCTGTGTCCAGGCATCCCTTCCTCCTTGAGGGAGCCCAGTATCGGCCGGGGAGGTTCTGACACAGAGCCTGAAGCTTTACAAGGGCCCCAGGGCAGCCCAGCTGAGTGCAGAGACCCTGGGGACAGGGGTGGGAGAGACAAGGACCTTTGAGC
>JAQIFY010005829.1:0-10759 GCA_028533085.1 Varecia variegata | reverse complement strand
CAAACATATGAAAAAATGTTCAACATCTCTAATCATCAGGGAAATGCAAATCAAAACCACAATGAGATATCACTTAACTCCAGTGAGAATGGCCTTTATCAAAAAGTCCCAAATCAATACATGTTGGCGTGGATGCGGAGAGACAGGAACACTCATACACTGCTGGTGGGACTGTAAACTAGTGCAGCCCCTGTGGAAAGCAATATGGAGATTCCTTAAACAGATTCAAGTAGACCTTCCATTCGATCCAGCAATCCCATTATTGGGCATCTACCCAGAAGAACATAAGTCATTTTATAATAAAGACACCTGTACCCGAATGTTTATAGCAGTACAATTCACAATTGCTAAGATGTGGAAACAACCCAAATGTCCATCAATTCATGAATGGATTAGTAAAATGTGGTATTTGTATACCATTGAGTATTACTCAGAACTAATTTTTTCTAATTGAACAAGAAGCTAATGATATCCACGGACAGTTATTACATATATATTGTTTAAAGCAAATTTAAAATACCCTGAATCTCACTTATTAGAAAAGTATAAGGTAAGATGAATTTGAAATGTTTCCATTCTCTGTCAGACTACCAAATAAAAGTTTGGTTATGACCAATAATAGTTTTCGAGTATGTGGAAAATACACTGCATAACCTGTTGTTCAGAGCATGTAGATTCAACTGTTTTGGAGAACAATTTTACAAAATTAATTAATATCACACAGACACAGACTTTTGAAAGCAGTGAAATATCTAGCATTTATTTTTAAATTATATATTTGCACATATATGTACTTTTAAGTGAAATAAGGTATAATTTGTTTCCTTTGAGTATAAAAGGGATATATATGCATGTATATGTATATACATGTTTATATGTAGAGAGAGATATGTGTATAAGGTAGATAACTAGAAGCAAAAAGGGGGTCCCTTTTTGTTGCAGGTTTTTTGTGCTGTTTTCATTAGTTATTATTAAGAGGTTATTTTTCTAGTAATAAAGATATTTTTAAATAGTTGAGCTAATTCAAAGTATTAAACTAGAAAAATTGGTTCTATATAGAAATTTTTTTCTAGAATGAAGGAACAAATAATAAAAACTCAGGACTATTGAATATTTTCTATATATCAGATACCTTATAGTTTTTACATGTGTTAACTCATTTGATTGTCACAAACATCCTAATAATACTATCCTTTCCATTTTATATATGAGGGAACTGATTCACAGAGGAGCTGACTTGCTAAAATCACATCATTAGGGAATAACTAATTAAAGTTTCATATCCAGCCTTTCTGATGTCATAGCCTGTCATCTTTACCTCATTACACTGTATGGTTCTATTATTATAATTTAAGCAAATGACATCTTAAAATATATAGTAGAAAATGTGACCCCAAACATGACCTCAAAACCCATCAAAATCTATTATGAACTTAAAAACAGATGAAAATTTTGTTTTATGAAAAATAATATACTTTTTATTTCTGCTTTATGAGTAGATATAATCCTTAAATGAGTAGCATTGTCTAAAACTCAAGTTTAAAGGAAAGACTAACTTTAAAACATCATAAAATAGTCCTTAAACCTAGGACCTCACACTTAGAGAATTAAGGTTTTTATGACTACCAGCTGTATATCTGACAATGAGCAAAGCACAGTAAACTACTATATTCTTTTCACAAGAATGCTGTGAGGGTTCTAAATAAGAGGCTATAGTTTAAAAATATTTAATCAATTTTCTTAAAGCTGCACAATAATATATAAGTGATAGTATTAACATTTGAACCCAGGTCTCTCTACACCAAAGCCTGTCTTGTTTGTCTTAAACCATTATATAATTCACCTTTTATACAAGGAGGCATTGAGATAATTCTGGACACAGACTGCTAAGATTGCAAAGGCCCAGATGGAAAAACAGATGTATTTCTTCTCTGGTGTTAAGTGAGGCAGAAATAATCTACTCATTAGCTAGAGTGTTTCTCTTAGGTCTTATGGCTGAATCTTCTCCCCAATTCAGAAATCATGTCTACAGTATTTGTGATACTCATCAGCTTGTCTATGAATACTTCTAGGATTGAAAAGAAAGTTCACTGCATTATAAAACAGCTAGATCTAATATTGAGTAGACATTCCTGTTCAACTTTTTTCTTCATTGAGATATGATCCTTATCCCTGTAAGTTTACATGGGTTCTGGTTTTTTACCTCTCCAACAACAAATAACTCACTGGAACTGAGGTATGTCTTGAACTATCATTGGTACGTTGTCTTCCTTTGGCTTTCAGGACAGCACAATTTGTTTTTAGTCTCCTGTTGCAAAACTGCTTGCATTTCTCAGCCTAGTTTGCTGGTTTCTCCTCTTCCATACAACAACTTCTGCTTTTTTTTAAATTTTCATTTATTAAATGTTTATTTATTTACTTTTTTTCTGTAAGTAAAATTTTATTAGAACACAGCCACCACATTCATTTACATATTATCTATGTTTGCTTTCCTATGAAAAGGACAAAATTGAGTAGTTGCCTAAAATATTTGTTGTCTGTCCCTTTACAGAAAAAGTTTGCCAATCCCTGGCCTAAATGGTAAGGAATTTCAATTCTTCTTCTTTTTGCTTAATTTCAGAATATTACGGGAGTACAAACATTTTGGTTACATAAATTGCTTTTGTACTATTTAAGTCAAAGTTATAAATGTGCCCATCCCCCAGATAGTCTGCAGCGTAACTGTTAGGTGTGCATTTACCCATCTCCTCCTCGCCCTTCCCACCTGCTTGTATTCCGATGAATGTTATTTCCATATGTGCACATAAGTGTTGATCGATTAGTTCCAATTTAATGGTGAATACATGTGGTGTTTGTTTTCCCATTCTTATGATACTTCATTCAGAAGAATGGGCTCCAGTTCTATCCAGGTTAATATAAGAAGTTATTAGTTCACCATTTTTTATGGTTGAGTAGTACTCCATGGTATACATATAACACATTTTATTAATCCACTCATGTATTGATGGACACTTGGGTTGTTTATACATCTTTGCAATTGTTAATTGTGCTGCTGCAAACATTCAAGTGCAGGTGTCTTTTTTATAGAATGTCTTTTTTGCCTTTGGGCAAATAACCAGTAGTGGGATTGCTGGATCAAATGGTTGTTCTACTTTTAGTTCTTTGAGGTATATCCATACTACTTTCTGTAGAAGTTTTACTAGTTTAGGGCTTCTTAATGTTGGAGTTCTTCAGGTATTGTCCATGGTGTTCTTCTCTATCTTTACCTCACACTCCGTTTGTGATTTTCTTACCTGTGGCATGCCTTTACATAACATATAAACTGATGATCCAGCCAAGACATCTCTCTGAGATTTATTTGCAGCTACCTACTTGACATTACTACATAGACATCTAGACATCTCAGATTCATCCTGTATTTTTCTCACCCCAAGTCTCCATCACCGGTAATCTACCCTCTCTCAGCTGGTGGCAACACCTGATCATTTTACTTTGTCAGGCCAAAAACTGTGGACTCCCTTTGACTCCTCTCTTTCTCCTTCACATATTATCCAACCTCCCAGATAAACTTACTAATCTTATAGTCAGAATTAGAGAAGGAACTGTGGGAAGAACTGTGGTGGACTAGGAAACACCAGAAATCATTTTCCCTAACTAGACAACAATTGCACTGGCAGAATTTGTCTGATGTAAATATTCTGTATCTTGAGAGTCTCTTGAATTATTGCAACTTCCAGGGGAAGGCTTGTGTAGTAAATTATCATTAATCTTGGTCCATTTCAGCTCTTCCCTTGGCAGGAAGCTCTGCATGTGTTCCTGGAGCAGCTTGCAAACAACTTGTGGGAGCCAGGGTGAGTAAAAAAAACTGTCCTCCAAATATTGGGTATCTATTCTTTGATCACTGATTGCTACTTCTGCTGATAGGAGTGCAGGCAAAGAGGCTGCTAGCCATTGTTGTTGTATCCCCTGTTTTGCAAGCTCCTCCCTGTCCAGTGAAGTGACTTCTAGAGGATTTAAAGGACTGGTGCCAGACATTAAAGACTAGGACATTCAAATGCAACTTCATGAATGGGGAAAATTAGAAAGTGACCAAACATGCCTATGGAAAGGTTCAGGCTCAGAAAGTACCTGAGAAGACTTTGAGCTTACGTCTCAGGCTGATCGTTGGCACAGAGACAGCCTACAACAATCATAAAAACAAAAACAATAACAAAGAACAGCCAATCCTGGGGAAGTGGGAAAATTTGATTTCCACATTTATTACATTATTAGATTCAAATGTCCAGTTTTGGACAAGAAAAACAAAAAACACAAACCATCTAAAGACATAGGAAAATATGACCTATTCAAAGGAAAAATAAATAAAACAGAAATTGTTCCTGATAATGATGTAATGCCAGACCTACTAGGCAAAGACTTTAAAACAACTGTCTTAAAGATACTCAAAGAAGTAAAGGAAAGCATGGAAAACTTGAAGAAAATGAGATATGACTAAAATGTAAATAGTGATAAAGAGACAGGAAAATTAAAAGAAGCCAAAAAGAAATTCTGCAGCTGAAAAGTACAACTGAAATGAAAAATTCATGAGAAGGATTCAAAGATATATTTGAGCAGGTAGAAGAAAGAATCAGAAAACTAGAAGACAGGACAATAGAAATTATTGAGTCTGAAGAACAGAAAGAAAAAAGATTTCAGAAGAATGAAGACAGCCTAAGGGACCTGCAGAACACCATCAAGCGGACCAACATATACATCTTGGGAGTCTCAGAAGGAGAAGAAAGGAATTAGAGTAGAGAGAATATTTGAAGAAATAATAGCTGAAAAGGTTCCAAATTTAAAGAAAGACATGAATATAAGCATTCAAGAAACCCAATGTACTTTAATTAAGTATTGTACACGTTACACTCAAACTTTCAAAACACAAAGAGAGATTCTTGAAAGCAGCAAGAGAAGCAACATGTCACATACAAGGGTTACTTAATAAGACTATCAGCAGACTTCTCATTAGAAGGCAGTGGGCCAATATTCACTTACAACATTTACCCACAGTTGAATATTCATTCATTCAATTTTGTTTTAGCAGAATATATTCAGTGTGCCAAAGCAACAACAGTAAAAAACTGTCAGCCAAGAGTCTTATTTCCAGCTAAATTGTCTTTTAAAAGCAATGGAGAAATGAAGACGTTCCCAGATAAACAAAAGCTCGGGGAGTTCATTACCACTAGACTTTCCCTGCAAGAAATACTCAAGGAATTAATGTAGGATAAAATAAAAAGAAAGCACATTAGACAATATCTTGAAACCATATGAATAAAGATATCAGTAAATAAAGGGAAATTGTAAAAGCTAGTTTTTTTAACAATGGTTTGTAACTTAACTTTTTGTTTTCTACATGATTTAAAAGACTAATACATTTAAAACATTGTCTAAAAGCTATTATTATTGTAATGAGTTTCCTTATTCACTCATTTTGGCAGCAACTTGGATTTGTTGGCTGTTTTAACACTTGGCAGGGCCCTTGCACTAGGGTTTTCCAAGCTCAAAATGAACTTCCCTCTCGTATCAACAGACTTGATTACCTCACCTAAATTCAAATCTTTGTTCAGATAATACTTTCTTAATGAGGTCTAACTTGGACATCCTATTTAGTACAGCAGCCTTCATCTATCCCTATCAAGTACTTTACAATTTCCTTACCCTTCTCTGGTTTTTCTTTTTTCCATAGCATGTATCACCTTTTAATATAATTTATAATTTCCTTATTTGTTATGTTATGGTCTCTTGATGTTAGAATGTAAGCTGCAAAATGGCAAGTTTCTTTGTCTTTTTTGATTAGTCATGTATTCCAGTCACTTAGAACAATGTCTAGAATATAGTAGGTGGTCAATAAATATTTGCTGAATAGTTATAGAATACAGTTGACCCTTGAACAACATAAACTGGAAATTTGTGTGTCCACTTATATGTCAATTTTCTTCTACTTCTGCCATCCCTGAGACAGCAAGACCAACCCTTCCTCTTCCTCCTTTTCCTCAGCCTACTCAACATGATGAAGACCTTTATGATGATCCATATCGACTTAATTAATAGTAAATATATTGCCTCTTACTTATCATTTTTAAATAATATTTTCTTTTCTCTATCTTATTTTATTGTAAGATATATAATACATATAACAGGTAGGAGGAGGGATGAGGGGTTGAGTAAACTCACATCTATCAGGTACGATGCACACTATCTGGGTGATGGGCACACTTATAACCTTGACACAAACTGTACAAAAGCAAGATATGTAACCAAAACATTTGTACTCCTGTAATATTCTGAACTAAAACAAACAAACAAGTAAACAAATAAATAAATAAAATATTCAAACTCACAGAAGCAGAGAATCCAACAATGGTTGCTAAGGGGAGGGAGAGAATTAGGGAGTTGTTATTCAAAGGTTATAATCAATTATCCTAGATGAGTAAGTCTAGAGAGCTGCTGTACAACATAGTACCTGTAGTTAACAATATGGTATTTTACACTTCAAAATTTGTAAAGAAGGTAGACCTCATGGTAAGTGTTGCACCACAAAAACAAACAAAAAACAAAGAAACTCTGAAAGGTGTTGGATATGTCTATTACCTTGATCATGGTAGTAGTATTACGGGTGTTTGCATATGTTCAAAGTCATCAACTTGAACATATTAAATATTTGCATTCTTTGTATATCAATTATACATCAGTAAATCTCTTCTTTAAATGTTTAAAAGAATACATATAATATACAAGATATGTGTTAATTGACTGTTTATGTTATTGATAAGGCTTCCAGTCAAGAGCAAGCTACTAGTAGTTAAGTTTTTGTGGGGTCAGAAGTTAAAGATGGATTTTCAACTTTGCAGGGGTTTGATGTTCCTAAGCCCCACATTATTCAGGGGCCAATTATAATTGGATAGTCCTTTCTCTGAGATACTCTCACTGAAGGAAACACAGTTACTGTAGGGTGGTTTCAGAACAAATATCACCTGATCACCTCTTGCCTTGTCTGACAGAATTTCCAGGGGACCTATCACAGTTGCAGCAATGACATCACAGGTACTCTGAAAGAGGCCTAGAATTATTGCTGTCTGCATTGCAGCCTCAGTACTATTCTAATCTTGACAGAGAGAGTCAGACCATGAGAATAAAGCAATTACAGTGAAAAATTTTCTCAACTCTGATGCCTAGATAATCAGTTACTTTGCTTAACCAAATTTTCTAATTAAAATAAAGTTAAAAGGTTAACTCAGGAATCACTTTCAAGTCATTACTGAATATCTTATTATAGTTTTAGTATTTAATTCCTCATTTTTAGTAAATGCAGTGTTGAACATTGACCTTGCACATAAAAGCTTACACAGCCTCCACATCATCATTCTGGATATTAATTCCAGTTCATTTATTCAGTCATCCAAGGGATATTTATTGGATCTGTATGACAGTCACATGGAATTCAACTCACAAATGTGGAAATGAAAAAGAAAAGATGCCATCATCGGTCTCAAGAAGTCCTAATATACATTCAATCAAATTATCCTAATTTGATCGCACACTAGGATGGATCCAGAAACTTTTGGGGTTGTATTAATATTTTGCATAAATGCCTGAAGTCAGATTGTTTTTTAAACAATTTCCCTTAAAATTTAGAGGCTAAAGTATGAAAAGGAAGCAAGAATGTGGAAAAATAGATCATGATTTTAGAAACATAGAAGAGAAGAGAAAGAAAGGGTATTATTTGGGGTACAGGGTTGAGAGGAGCAGAGGGGTAAGATCAGGGTATTGTTTATCTTACTGTCAGATCCTCTCAATAGAGAAACTTTAATTCATATGGATGTTTTTGTATCCTGGTAATTTTTATGTCTGGCTTCTTTCCTTGGTTGTGAGTTTCTCTTTCTGGAAAGAAATCTGTAAAAATATATTAAGATGTAGAGTTTTTGAGATGCTAAAGTGAGCTGTGGAGAAATAGTGTAATATAGTGGGAAGATAAAATCTTGAACCAAATAGACCTAAATTTCAGCCATAGCTCCAGTATCATTCAACTATAACCAGTGGAAAGTTTTGTAAACACCTTCATCCTAACTGGTTTTCAGCTGCAACATCAGTATAATGACATGCCATGATGTTCATCAGGAATACATGAGAATATATGTACATACTTGGCATGGTGTCAGCACATGGTATAGCTGACAAAAGTACAACCACCAAGTAAATAGTAGTTCCTTCCATTTTTTCATTTAAAAACAGTCTTTTTGGGGGGAGGCACCTACTCTCTGCCAGGTTCTGTGTGAGTGTGATAATTGCTGAATAGGAGAATGATTGAGACATTAATAAAGTCCTGAATAGGAGAATGATTAAGACATTAATAAAAGTACAGATGAAATGGATAAAAGAAGATAATGATTATACTAGTGGTAATTAAAGTTTCTATTTATTGATTGCTTACTATATATTATGCACTTTTCTCTGTGATTTATATTATTACCTGATTTAATTCACTTAATATCTCTGTGGAATAAGTACTAAACAAAGAAGGGAATTGAAGCACATATAATCAAATTGTTGAAAATCAAATAGAGATTTGATAATGCATCGAGATTGAAGAGAAGGAGAAAGCTTGACATGAATCTTATCTTCAATATCTAAAATGCTTATTTGCAAACTAAGTTTTCCACCCATATTTATTTAAATACAGTTCTAAAACATTGTGCATCTTTACCTTGCTTCCTTGTTCAAATGTTTGAAATTTAAGATTGAGATTTGTGAAATGTCATAAATTGGAAAAAGAATAGTCTCTATGTAATGTTAAATTATGAAATGAATGAGTTATGTGAAATATGGTGTTATTATAGTATTTTATGTATTAGACCTTTGACTTATAGATATATACCACTTTCAATTAAAACACGAGTCCATACTTCAGTAGTATATTTTGCTTACTTCTGTGTTCCTATCTGAAGCCACATCTCAGGGGTAGAATTGATGCTGCTGCTTATTATACCAGAATCTAGTTTATTTTTAATTACATGTGCTGAGAGTGAAATTTTCTGCATTCCAGTTAGTTTATGTATTAATATGTTGAATAGTTCCAGAACTATACAACAGATATTGAAACTTCATAAAATTCTTCATTATCACTTCTGTCAATGGTAACTTTGCTTCATTTACATGATAGGCTGTGAAATATGAAATTAAAAATTATACCCACGTTGGGCTTAGCTTACTTCATTTTTATTTTCTTCTTTTAGAATAAGGTATTAAATGTAACCTAATGAAACAGTTATTAAATTCATGGTGTCATGAAAAGCTATTAAATTAACTTTTTAGAAGAATAACTCTCAATGGTAGAAAAATCTAGTAACATTTGTTTTTTGTTATAAGACTTTAGGAATAAAGAGAATCTAACAAAATGCTTGGAATATTATTACCCTTTATACATTCTTTTATTATTGCAATTCAAATACAATGCCAACATTAGGTCAAAAACGGAATTTATATTTTAAAGTTTGAATGAGGAAATTTTAATTTTTGGAGTTGCCAGTACACATCTTAACTTCCATCCAATTGGAAAAAACCCTCAATTTTATGGACACTTTTGATACTTTCAATTATCTGTTGGGATCTAATTTCAAAGTCTGGAAATAATTTTTTTTGTTTTATGGTTTCATACCAGTCATGCAGTTGACTTGATTACCAACATATGATCATGTATCCTTTTCTCCATCTTACTTTAGTTCAATCTAAGTCTACTGAACTAGCCAAAGAAATGTTTTATTATAAAATTTAAATATTGTCTTCAAATTCTCTCTGAAATTGACTAGTAAAATATAACTTCACAATAAAGAACTTGAGAAACATTTTTTCACATATTTATCATTTTTATATTTGCATCGCAGATCCTTTGAAATTATTAAAAGGTTCTTTACACACCATGATTCTGTACCTGAGCTATGAGGTATAACTGGGTTGATGGCATTGCTAAGATCCTTTTATTTTTTTTAGTATATAAAGAATTGTCTTTGACTACACCCTGGGAAATGTATGGGGAAATGCATTAAATTAACATACAAAATTCTGCCACCAAACAGTATGTTGTCTAACTAGACAGAGAAATTGCTGCAACCCTATTTCACACGTGTAAGAAAAAGAATGAGCCCATTATGTACTCTGAAATTATGATTGTATTTTTCCCCCAACACACACCAGTAAGATAGAGCACTCCAATCTTCACAAAAATGGAAAGATTATGCAGAAACAGTTCCGGTTTTTTAAATCCCATTTTCATCCTTCTTGCGAATGACTTATGTGAACTCTTGTATTTTTGTAAACTGTGGAAGACAGATATGGGAATAGCTTGTACTTTGCATTTTAAAAACAACTGTATGAGGAAAATTGTTTTAGATATGAATAGTATTCATGAATTAAAAAGAAACAGTAGTTTAGTAGTGAAGTTGAATAAAATGCCAAACCTAGTGGCCTTAAAGACTACATACAAGGCAGTAGGCATATGCTTTGTGGTCTTGGCTCAAGTGCCTTATGTTACTCTATTTCAATTCCTGGCAATCTCGTCTTCTGCCATGATCTTCAGAGCCACATACTTGCTAATGACTACTAACTCTGTATTGTTTCCTAAAAGCTGATTTATGTAGTCAGTAACATAGTTGACATCTTCACCTGAATGTCCCTAAGGCACCTCAAACTCCACAAATTCAAACTCAATTAATTTTCTTTCCAT
>JAQIFY010005828.1:0-10759 GCA_028533085.1 Varecia variegata | reverse complement strand
ATCCATGGGAAAGCAGACTGGGTGGGTATTAGAAGCCCTATACATTCTATTTGATGGGAACCTCTTTTTATAGCATTTTCTTGTTTTCAATTGAAAAACTAAAATGGAGGCTGGGCGCGATGGCTCACGTCTCTAATCCTAGCACTCTGGGAGGCTGAGGCGGGAGGATCGCTTGAGCTCAGGAGTTTTAGACCAGCCTGAGCAAGAGCAAGACCCCGTCTCTACTAAAAATAGAAAGAAATGATCTGGACAGCTAAAAAATATATATATATAGAAAAATTAGCCGGGCATGGTGGTGCATGCCTGTAGTCCCAGCTACTCGGGAGGCTGAGGAAGGAGAATCGCTTGAGCCCAGGAGTTTGAGGTTGCTGTGAGCTAGGCTGACGCCATGGCACTCTAGCCCGGGCAACAGAGTGAGACTCTGTCTCAAAAAAAAAAAAAAGGAAAACTAAAATGGAAAAATAACTTCTGATATTAAGCTGTGATTTCCACCCTCTGTGACCCTCATTTACAGTCCGTTGTTTGCATGTGATATTCAGATCTTAACTCCAACTCTGGTATTGTGGGGTTCATGCGCTCAGAAATAGACAGGAACTTTAGAACTGTGAAAACAGTTACTAAAATGGTTAAGTTTATGGCTATTTTAAGGTAAAGTCATTTACTAAGCTGAAGTCTGGGAGAGGCCCTCACTGTTTTATCCCAAAGGACTCAGAATATTACATAACAAATGTAAAATTTTGCCTCCAGCACATGGAAACTCACAAAATAATTTTAAAGCTTGTATTGAAAGTCGTTTTATTCATCTAGGAGAGAAATCTGTTTACAGAAGTTTAATTTAAACCAGTGCATTTGTTCGAACACCCTCATTATACATCAGATTCATTAACCCCTGGAGGCTTCAGTTCCTTTATCTAAAAATGAGATTGGTGTAGATAATGCTTAAAAACCCCTTCCAGGTCATCCCAAATAGCAAACAACATATTTCCATTTTGATTGATTTTATGGCATGAAATCAATAGTCTTTTTAAGGTACCTATAATAGAATAATTGGGAAAAATATTTCAAAAATATGATTCTTACATTGTTCTACAGTGTGTCTACTCTGACTTGATTCTACTCACAGAATTATATTAACTAGTTCTGCTATTAAGCCAAAGTATCAAAGACCAAGACTGCTGGACTCCTAGTACAATTAAAAAGTTATATTCCTGAATGCCAAATTTATTGCCAAGGAGTAATTAGGTCTTAGGAAAAACTGTCTTGTTGTGTATTTCACTGTGCTGTAAAAATATTTGACATTAAGAAGAATCACTTCAACTTTAAAGAAAATTTTCTCTATTTTACAAAGATACTAGGATTCCGGAAAGTCAAAGGTAGCCAAAGATCCAAAATAATAATTTTTCTTTAACTTTTTAAATTACAAATGCCAAACATAGAAATTATGCAAAATTTAAGGAGTATAAAACTATACTATATGAAAAAAAAAAACATGGAGAAGCAACTTCTAGTATTAGGCTGTAATTTCTAAAGATGACAACCATTTTCAGAAAATTTGAAAATTTCCCTCTAATTTTTTTCTTCTCTAGTCACATAATAACTGGTATCATACTAAATGCAATATTTTGTTACTGGATAAAGCTAATAAGTATTCCTACTGGTAATAATATGTCTAGTTGGGTGAAACTAAGAATATCTCATGCAATTTAGTAACATAGTCTCTCTTTCATCTACTACGATGAAGAAAGACAATGAAAATGTCATAAATTCAAGAGGCTTTCATGATCATTCTCTCTGATTTTTTAAATATGGATATTAAAAACGGTGTAATAGAAAGAATAAACACATTTGGACAGAGTTGACTGCTGAATTGTTTATAATAAGGTTAGCTCGTATAATTTAATAAAATTATCACTGTTGTGTTGCATAGTAAGTAACTATAAATGGAAGCAATTCGCATATATGAGTTTGATGATGATGATGATTGGAAACAATGAGTAGTGATGGGTGTGGTGTGTGCACCTGTGGTTCCAGCTACGCGGGAGGATCACTTGGGTCCAGGAGTTGGAGACCAGTCTGGTGATGCAGCAAGACCACACCTCAACTGGGAAAGGAAGACAGAAAAAGAAAGAAAGGAAGGAAGGAAGAGAGAGAATGAGAGAGAAAGAAAGAAAGAAAGATGAGTGACAGGGAGGGAGGGAAGGAAGGAAGGAAGGAAGAGAAAATAATGAGCAGTTGTTTCTGATCATCTGTTATGTACCAGTTGCTTTATAAACGTCATCTTCTACCCCGTTAGCCACTGAAAGGGAGGTCTTGGCATCACCGGGAAAGCCGTTCAAAACGCAGACGCTCGGGTCCCAAAGAAACACCCTCCCCAAAGCCACAGAGGGAGCCCCAACAAAATCACGCTGGAGGACCACAAGTGTGTGAAGGTCAGCTCGACCGCGGCAGATGAGCCATGACAGGACAGGTCTGCGGGAACCTCAGAACCCAAAGCTTTTGTCCCAGAGGGTGTGTGGTGCAGCCCCTGTGGGTTCTCAGAAATAACTGGGGCGATGTTTTCAGAGGAACTAATTTCTGGAAATTAGGCCAGAGGCTTGTGCCAAAATTGTGGATCAAGAGGAAGGACCTCCTCAGGCTGTGGGGACAGGCTGTTGAGACAGGTGACGTAATGGCCATGTACCAGTGAGCTGCAGACGCGATCTGTTTAGCACCGGCTCATCCTCATTCCCAAGCTCCCTGAGGAGGCTGTGGGTGTCTGGGATCGTCTCCGCATGTGAGAGTCTCAGGCTTGCCCTGCACACCAGAGACCGCTCCAGGTGGCGGTGCCGTTGTAAACTTCACCGAGAAGGGCTGTAAAAACGTATGTGCTGCCGTGGCTCCTGTTTTATTTTTCATTTCATCCGCCTTTGTGTATACGAGTGTGCATGTGTGTTTGCACATGAGCACAGAGTCTATATAAAGACATAGATACTTACAGTATATAGAAACGCATTTACACAAAACACACATATGCTGAAAATCTGAAATTATGTGGTCTTTGATAGAATAAAAAACAATTAAAATTTTTATAAAGATCTCAATTTTAAGAGAAATTCAGGATGGCAACTCCTCTTTGGCAAGTGGTTCTGTGCCAAGAGTGCATTCTCCACTAAGGGAACCTTGAGCCACAATCTTAAATCCAACAATGCACAGATAACAATTCTTTCTTGGGTGACAGCTGTGAACAGTATGACCCAGGGCCTTGGGGAATTTCAAATGAAATGCTGAATTTAATACGTTGAATGACACAGTGACTTTATTTTAAAATGGAATAACTCAATAAGCTATTTACAGGAATACACAGCTTGAATAATAAAATGCGTAGGAATAGATCTTAATAATTGATTCCATGTGCTAATGCAAGTGGTTTTTAATAAGAAGTGTAAACTGCTTTGGACAGTATTGTGTTGGATTTGAGAGAGAGAGAACAGAGAACAGACCAACTAAGGAACTAAAAAGCAGCTGGTAACTGCTAACGCGGGAGGAGCCGGGTCTCCACCCCTACAGCTTCCCACGCAGACCGTAACCTGCTCCCACCCCTACTTGCGTGGGAGTTTATCTTTTCCAGCTATCACTGTGGGCAGGGTAAAAACTACTTTTATAAAAATTACCTTCATGGTTACTGAAAACTGAGGAGGAATACTCCACTAATCATAGGCCATGACTCATAGTTTAAAGACTTAACTAGTAAGCGCTTATAAGATTTCTTGGAGGCTAAATTTTCTCATCGTACCAAGATGGCTTTCATTTTGTTTCATCCACCTCATAGTGGCACTTTCTGGATGAAGCACTTCAATTAGCTCTTTGAATTCAACCCTTTGCAGAGGCACAGAGAATTCTGACGGCGATTTCTTCATGCTTCCTCTAAGAAAAGTAACTTTTTTAAAAAAGTCTCTCAAGATTAACAGCCGTATGCAAAAAACTCTGAAGTGTTTATAAAGAGTTTAAAAGTAATAGAAGACAGTGAGAAGACAGAAACGAACATACATAATCCACTTCAGCTACGTGTAAACTGGATCATGTGTCAAGGACAGTTCTGGAACTTTGGGAATTTGGACAAGGCTGTGAAACTCCCATTTTGATGCATGAAAGAATTAAGAATGGATGATGATTTTGTGGGAAACTTTGTTATAACTGCTTTTCTAACTATTTCATGTGGGCAATTGAAACGCAGGCAATTTTATAAGAGCCTGGTGGTTCGCTCTGACGCTCTCTCTCCACACGTCCTTGGAGGACAAGGAAGCTCACGGGTGTGGGTCTCACAGGGTGAAACACTCCTGCCGAGCTTAGAGCCCACCCTGAACATTGCCATGGAAAAGCAAACACACTCTCATGTGAACTTTCCCCACTCTACCCCTTTTTGTATAAATTTATGCTAAAAAGCTTCATTAAGCTTTTTAAGTCCATTATCCTTATGAGTAGATTGAGTAAAACATCAATTTCTATAATTTCTAGAAGACAGGGCAGATATTTAAAGGAAAATGAGGGGGGAAATCCTATTAACCAAATTAGTAAGACAGAGGAAATCTGAATACTACAGAAAAAAATAATTTCAACAAAAAACATTCCAAACCCCATTGTAGTCTATGACTTATTTTTGTTATTATAATCACCTTTCTTCAATGATTCAGTGTCAATAAATTATAATAATTAAAAATCTCATATTGGCTTAATATTTTATATGTAAGCTTCTTTTTTAGGCACTGTAAACAAGTTCATGGGTGCTCATGTTTATAGAAGCAGCATATATAAATGTAGTATAAATTGTGAACTGTGTGATAATAAGATGGGGTGTGTGCGTGTCTGTGCGGAAGGAGTTGTGTACGTAAAAAACGCTTGTGTGTCTGTTTAATTAAGACTGTTGGCCGGGCGCGGTGGCTCACGTCTGTAATCCTGGCACTCTGGGAGGCCGAGGCAGGAGGATCACTTGAGGTCAGGAGTTCGAGACCAGCCTGAGCAAGAGTGAGACCCCATCTCTACTAAAAATAGAAAGAAATTAGCTGGACAACTAAAAATATATATAGAAAAAATTAGCCGGGCATGGTGGTGCATGCCTGTAGTCCCAGCTACTCGGGAGGCTGAGGCAGGAGGATCGCTTGAGCCCAGGAGTTGGAGGTTGCTGTGAGCGAGGCTGACGCCATGGCACTCTAGCCCGGGCAACAGAGCGAAAGTCTGTCTCAAAAAAAATTGAAAAAAAATTTGTACCTACCTGTTTTTAATGTTTTAAATGTTTGCTTTGACTTTTATATCCTTCAAATGTGGTTTTCTTCCAAATTTTTAATGATCATCCTATATTTTTAAACTTTTAATTTACATTTAAGTTTCTTAATATACCGGTTAATATACTGGCCTCCTCCTCCATCCCTGACCCTGCTGGCCCAGCCTCCCTGGGGGCTGCCCGGCCCCGTCTCCCCCTGGCCGGCTGTGCCTGTCTCTCCAGCTCTGCCCGCGGTCCTGGGTTTGGACTCTTGACCTCTGCCGCCTGCTCACACGGGCCGCGGATTCCCGCAGACACCAGCCCTTTGCGCTTCCTCTCTCCTTCCTGTGGTTCTCCCTCTTGTGGCTGCTTCTGATAATGACCAAATTGCTCTCTGCTTCAAAGGCAGGAGATTTTTTTTACTGCAGGTGGCAGAAATTCAAACCCAACCAACTTCAATGAAAATCACTGGTTTATGTAATTTACAGTCTCAGAGGTTTAAGGTACTTGTGTTCACCATGTGTTCAAGTCCTTGCTCCCTGCCAAACCCAGGCTGGCACACACTAGGTATGGCCCCTCTCTTTAAAATACTATAAATATTTATTCTTAAGAAATCTAACCTTTTTTTCTATCCATGCAAATTATGGGAAATGTGGGGTCTTAGGTTAGGAAGAGATTCTCCGGCTTGAAAAATCACATTATTGAAATCCTTTCTCATCTCCTACATACTCTCTTCTTCTACTGACAGCTACTTTCAGCTTATACTGATCTTAAAGCTGGATTCAGTACTTCAGTTTTTTCCAGCAGGAATTCTTCCCTGTGGAGCGTAAGTGAGCAATGCAAACTTCTAATGACTCCGTAGAGGACACTGAGAGAACCTGCATCACACGACACATGGCATCTCACTCCAAAATGACAAAACATTTTTCTTGATGTCTCATCTCGATCACCAGGCTGTGGTTCTTCCTCTATCCACCCTTCCCTGTGAAGTCTCAACTCTCTCTTCTTTCTCCTGAGCAGGTAGCAGAGCTGTCTCTCATCCCACCAAATCTGTCTCAGGAGCCGGCCAACCTACAGCCCTGGAGACTCCAAATAGGCTTGTTAAAGCTTTAACTCCACTCTGTACTGCTCTGAGGAGAGTGTTAAAAAAAAAAAAAAAAAAAGCATTAACTTCAAAGCTGACTCTTCCTCAAGAAGAAACTCTTGGAATATGGGTAAGCAATTTTTTTCTTTGTTATTTACATTTATACTGATGTCCGCAAGTCAACTTCCACATAGTATTTTTTTTAATTCCCTGTATAAAACCAAGATATAAATACTTGTTTTCTCATTTGAAAAAGAACTTTCAGTTAAGGCTGGTAGATACCTACAATCACCAAGGTACCCAGCTACCGCATCCTTGAAGACACAGGAATCTCGTGGCAACTTTTCCAAACAGCAGCTTTGTATCACGAGCAACATGGGGACCTCACATAAATCATGTTTTTCTGCTTTTACTTCAGGAACAAATCTTGAGGCAACAGAGAGCAGTTTTATGATTATATTTTATGGTGATTATGAAAATAGTTAACTGGGTCAACAGTGAGTGGAATACTCACGGGTTGGCATGAAAAATGCAGGGTTTTCTCCCAGCCACAAAAGCGATAGGAGACAGAAAAAGAATTGCTTTTTCTGTGGTTCAAGATTTTTACTATGGGAGACAAAACTGGGGGGAAAACTTGTTATATAACTTTGCATATTTTATTAATATTTACCTCTCAGCATAATTTGATAAAAAAAGAGTTAAGAGCAAATGAGCAGAAGGATGTGGGTTTGCATAGAATTTAAATTTATAGTTAGTGGTCTTTCTGGAGCTGGTAAGGATATTTTTAGCCACATTTAGCCTTATTCATGCTGTATCTATCTACTATGTTGTATGCGTTCCTAAATCCACACACTATACATTTACCATAAGAAGGCAAAAATGAAAATCCAGCAATAGACAGCCACCCTGAGTAGCTGTAACTTCTCTCAGAGGGCCATTCGGAGGAACATAGAGGACCCACGGCTTTTTCAGGGGACAAAACTTGTAGGGCAAGTTCGACAGTTTATAAAAAGTAATCTTTCAACTTTTTTCCCTGTATTTACACCACATTTCGAGCTTTTATCACATTAAGGAGACTTTAATTGCATGTTTGTGTCTGCTAAAAACAAAAGTAAGCTGGAAGTGTGGGGGCACTAAATGCATGTTGGTTATGAGTGGAAAGTGATGCTGTATGTCAGGTATGAACCAACCTGCGCACTGACACTGGCACAGCAGACCCTTGCAGACTGTGGCACCCACACCGCCCGAGCCCTGGGGAATCCACATGGGTTACAGCAGAAACGGCACTGTGGTCACCGCCTGCCACACCCCCAGGACACAATGCCAGGGACGTCCTCATTCCCCACGGACAACACAGAAACCCTGACAAGGCCACTTGGATTTACAATTAAAATGGGAGATTAACCTGCTTACCACGAAATGTTCATATAATTTGGAAAGGTGTTTATTTTCTAAAATTCACTTTAGTCTGCTTTAAAAAAATTTTAAAAAGTATTGTTAGCGTCTTGGTCTGTCTCCTCCATTCCTTATAACTATAATCAAGTTGAGCGGACAACTCAAATTCTTTAATAGATTAGTATAAAGTGCTGTCTGGTTTGAACATAAATGAGCATTATTGAGAGTTCATCTGGGCTGTAAGAGCCATATTGTATTTATGACGGTAAAATCTTGCCACAACTGCATAGGTGGGTTTTGCAAAGT
This sequence comes from Varecia variegata, assembly GCA_028533085.1. Lineage (NCBI taxonomy): Eukaryota > Metazoa > Chordata > Mammalia > Primates > Lemuridae > Varecia > Varecia variegata. The sequence continues at coordinate 2,738 of JAQIFY010005828.1, read as the reverse complement.
CGGGGTTAAAATGCAAGGTTGCATCCTGCAAGTTTAACGGATGGCCCGCCCGGTCTACGCGTCCTGGAGGCCTGATGTGAATCCGTCTGGTTCCAGCTGCAGTTTGGCGCCACCTGGTGGCGGCTGCGCATACAGCTCGGCTCTGGGAACGGGGGATCCCAGGACAGGCCCAGCGAGTGGGGCGCCGGCTGTGTGACCCCCCATGGCATCGGCCACCGGGGAGGGGAGGCCGGCAGGATGCTGCGGCTGCAGGAGCTACTCTTCACGGTAGCAGCCGCTTCGCTGCACGATCCTGCCTGACATTCCCAAGAATGGAGAAAATAACAGGAAGCAATTGCTAATTCCTTTATATCCGAATGCACATCATCTCGGTGTTGTATTGTTGAGGGGTTTCACGTTGATTTGAAACAGACGAAAAGTAACAGAGGACTAGAGTGAGATTCTGGGGCATGGGTCCAGGTGATTCTTCCATGTTTCCCCCTTTCGATATCATGTTAAGAGCATGGACGATGACTAATTGACAAGTGTGCTGTGTCTTTGCCGTGGATTCCTGTGGTTCAGAAAGCCTGTCCACTCCTCCTCCTGTGTGGAATAATTGGGTGGACAGTGCAGCTCCCCCCGAGAGACCGAACACAGGGGCCTCTTGTCCTGTTGTCACTTACGTCTTTTCTTGAACATCTTTAAAGTTCCTGACAGAAGAGAGTGTCTTTGACTTAACTGTTAAAGTTGTTATTTTTCAAAGCACTATGATGCTTTTAATGCAGAAAATTATACAGGAATTAAAAATCACCTACGACATCACCACCCCAAAAACTCCAGTTATTTTTTAAAGGAATGCATAAATGTATTTTAAAAATTCAAATAGTGCTGAGAATAATAAAATGAATAGCAGGAAGTCTTTCCTCATCTCCTTCTCCTCACAAACCACCACCGTTAATTATTATAATCATTTGGTTTTATGCATATACTAGAACAGTTCTGCATCTTGCTTTTATGCACTTAATATTTTGGCCCAGGGTTTAGTGCCTTATTCCTGTCATCCCAGCATTTTGGGAGGCTGAGGCAGGAGGATTGGTTGAGGTCAGGAGTTTGAGACCAGCCTGAGCAACACAGTGAAACTTCATCTCTACCACAAAAAAAAAAAAAAAAAAAAAAAGAAAGAAAAGAAAAGAAAGAAAGGAAAAAGAAAGAAAAGAATATATTTTGGAAATATTTCCATATTGCCATATCAACACATACACATACAGATCTGCCTCATTAAAAAAATTACAGAGAGAAAATCATTCACCATTACCATAATGTCTACCCAAGAGCAGAGCCTGTGATAAAAGACTTTCATACAAGTATGTTTTCAGCTTGGACTGCTACAGCAAAAATAACAGACTAGGTGGTTTAACTAGCAGAAATGTATTTCTCACAGTACTGGAACCTGAGAAGTTCAAGATGAAGAAAGGAGAGACCTGGTTCCTGGTGAGGGCCTCTTCCAGGTTTGCAGACAGATGCCTCGTGCCCTATGCCCACATGGTGGGCAGAGAGAGCAAGCCCTCGGTGACTCCTCCTAGAACACTCATCCCATCATAAGGGCTCCACCCTCATGACTCAATTACTTCCCAAAGGCCTCACCTCCAAATACCATCACTTTGGGGATTAGGGGCCGACCTGGGGAGAAAGTGGGAGAGGCGGTGCAGGCCCCCTGGGCAGGTGCCCCGGAGGAACAGCTTCTCTTTGCCCTGGGCCAGGGTTGTCCTACAAGCCCAGGGCCACAGGGAATCCACAGCCCCCAGTCCTGGGCTAGTGGGGCCCCCCAGCTTGGTTCAGCACTAGAAGGGCCCATTTTCCAGTCTGTCTCCCCCCAGGGCTCTGGTGGCAGCACTGGGTCCCAACTTGCTCCATGCCACCTGGCCCGGGACTCAGTGGCTGGGCGCCAGTCAGTGGGTGACAGGACAGAGCCTGTCCTGGGAGGGCACTGACTGTCAGATGTTCTGGGGGCTGGACTTGCTCGGTGGTGGGGGCACTGTCTTGCCACCTGTCCTGGCTGGACATCGTGCTGTGGGGACACTGGAATGTGCTCCTGTCTCCACCCTGGTCAGGCCCACTGCCTGGGACTTCCCCCCGTGAGCCCTGTCTGCAGCCACAGAGCCTGAAGGATCAGTGTGACCCCGAGCTTCTGGCCAAGGCACCCCAGGCTCAGGAGGGGTTTCCGAGAGTACTGGTAACTATCTTCATCACTGTCCCTGGTGCAGGCCTGTCCCCTGGGTCCTTCTGCCCCTGACAGGCAAACCCAGAGATGCCCCTATGGGTCACCTGTGTCTTGCATCACCTGCTGTGGCCCTCCCGATGGGCAGGGGCACGCTGACACCCTCGGTCCCCACAGGTTTTCCACATGGCCTATATGCTCATCAAGTTTTCCAACTCCCCCCGGCCAGACCTCTGGGTGCTGGCGCAGTCCAGGGACTTCGGCCACACCTACCAGCCATGGCAGTTCTTCGCCTGTGAGTCTCGGGAGCTGTGGGGCCTGGGCATTGTCCCCAGTGGGGCTGCTGTGACCATGCCTTCTTGAGGTCTCGGTCACCAGCCCGGCCCTCATGCCCAACCCCTGTGCGGGTCAGGACCATCTGTCTGAGGACTGGGAGGCAAACGGGAATTCATCAGGTCACCCCCGACTTCTGGCACAGCTGGGCCCAGGGGCTGGTGGTGGCAGGAATCTTGGTGCCATCTCCTGGCTCCCTCTGGGCTGG
>JAQIFY010005827.1:0-10760 GCA_028533085.1 Varecia variegata | reverse complement strand
CCCTCCCGGCGGCTGGGTGGGTGGATATTGATGGAAATCGCCACGTGTGGTCCGGCCCGAGCCCCGCGCATGCTCAGTCTCCCCTCCCGGCGGCTGGGTGGGTGGATATTGATGGAAATCGCGTCCTGTGGTCCAGCCCGGGCCCCGCGCATGCTCAGTCTCCCCTCCGGTCCTCCGCGCCCCCCGCAGAGAACCGCGAGAGCCTGGTGGTCAACTACGAGGACCTGGCGGCCCGGGAGCACGTGCTGGCCTACTTCCTGCCCGAGGCGCCCGCGGAGCTGCTGCAGATCTTCGACGAGGCGGCCCTGGAGGTGGTGCTGGCCATGTACCCCAAGTACAACCGCATCGCCAGCCAGGTGCACGTGCGCATCTCCCACCTGCCGCTCGTGGAGGAGCTGCGGTCCCTGAGGTCAGCGGAGGGGGCCACGTCCCCGGTGCCCTGTGGCTCAGGGGTGGGCGGGGCAGGGTGCAGCCCAGGTGAGTTCCGGCTGCGCCGGAGCGGGGACAGGTGCAGGGGGCCAGGCCTGGTTTTCCAGGGTGGGGGATGGGAACGCCCACAGGTGCCCCCCCCGGCCTCGCTGGAGGGTCCGTTCGAAGCCTCGCAGCCCCCCCAGACCCCTGATTGCCCCCCGCATCCCCGCAGGCAGCTGCACCTGAACCAGCTGATCCGCACCGGCGGGGTGGTGACCAGCTGCACGGGGGTCCTGCCGCAGCTCAGCCTGGTCAAGTACAACTGCAACAAGTGCAGCTTCGTGCTGGGCCCTTTCTGCCAGTCCCAGAACCAGGAGGTGAAGCCGGGCTCGTGTCCCGAGTGCCAGTCCACCGGCCCCTTCGAAGTCAACATGGAAGAGGTGAGAGGGGACACGGCCCCGCGGCCGGCTGTCCTCCTGGTTTCCGGCGTCCCCGGTGTGCAGGGCCTGACTGCCGCGCTCTCGGGCCACGGGGAGCAACATGCGCTTGTGTGGTGGCCACAACCTGGCGTGGACCGGGTCTGTCCCGGCCAGCGGGTTGAGTTTGACGCACACGGTGTTTTCAGGAATCTGAGCCAATGTTTAAAAGCCAGGCAGTTTTGTTTAAAGTGTCCTCGATGGATGGCTTCTCAGAAATCGCAGGAAGATCTGGCCGCCTGGGGCTGCGTCTTGCCCGGCCACTCCTCCAAGACACACGCCGGCCAGTCCCCACGGCACCGTCACTCAGTGGGGTGCTGCCATCCCATCTGGACTTCCTTCCGGCTTGGCCCCGGGGAAAGTGGGGGGGGCCTGTCGTGTGGGGCCCCTGGATTGGTACCTCCCCTCTTACAGTACGGCTGCAGTGCCACGCCGTAAACTGGGGTGTCCCCGTCTGTCAACTGGGGTCACTGAGGTCCCTTTGGTGGATGCCTAGGTCCCGTGGCTGCCGTGCTGCTGGGGGTGTTGGTGGCTGTTCTCTCACCACTCTGCAATTCCGAGAGCTTTGCCACCTGCTACCACCTTGCCAGGAAAGGCCTGGTTCCACCCGTGGCAGCCCACAGCCAGAGGACTGACGGCCGTCCGAGTCCGAGTCTGAGTCCGCCTGGCATCAGGCAGCAGCTGCAGGGCTGGCTCTGTGCCCAGAGTCTTCTGTTGTTGGGTTTGAATTCCCTCCATCTTTCACAGGCCCCAGCGTCACTGTCCCCTCTGTGAATGTCTGGCGTGAGGACAGTTTTACGCTCTGCTCCTAGAGAACCTGAGATGGTAACTAATAGGGGATTGATAATTATGCCAGGCCGAGCGCGGTGGCTCACACCTGTCATCCTAGCACTCTGGGAGGCCGAGGCGGGAGGATCGCTCGAGGTCCGGAGTTCGAGACCAGCCTGAGCAAGAGCGAGACCCTGTCTCTACTAAAAAAAATAGAAAGAAATTAGCTGGACAGCTAAAAATATATAGAAAAAATTAGCCGGGCATGGTGGTGCACACCTGTAGTCCCAGCTACTCGGGAGGCTGAGGCAGGAGGATCGCTTGAGCCCAGGAGGTTGAGGTTGCTGTGAGCGAGGCTGACGCCATGGCACTCTAGCCCGGGCAACAGAGTGAGACTCTGTCTCAAAAAAAAAAAGAAAGAAAGAAAGAATTATGCTAATATTTACGGAGTACTTACCAGGTGGAAGATGCGTATTATCTGGGCTTCATCACACCTCGGGAGGCAGGTACTGTGGTGGACCCCGTTTTGCTGATGAAGAGACAGGCGGTCAGAGAAGTCATTGGCTTGGGCCACCCAGCCAGGAAGTGGCCCCAAGGGTCAGAGGTCAGGCGTTTTGATGCAGCGTGTGGGCTTTTCACTGCCACACCATGCTCTGTCTGGACAGCGAGGGAAACGATAGGCATGAAGTCGCGTGTGCCACTTGACGGCAGGAGGTGACACTGAGACCGTGACGTGCCATTTGTCAGCCGTTGGTCTGGGGGTTTCATACGTGTGACTTGATTTAATGCTCGTCGTGGGGTTGCAGTTTACGCTGTCGGCATCCCCACCTGTATAGAAAGCACAGAGTGAGCAAGTCACCTGCCTAAGGTCACACAGCCTAGGCACAGAGACGGGATTTGCACCCAGGCGGCCTGGTTCCCGCGCCCATACGGCACGTGGCAGTGCTTGAGTCTGGCGGTCGGAGACACCCAGAGGGACGGCAGCAGGAGCCGGGCCGTGTGCCGACGTGCCGGGTGCCGTGGGCTCACCCCTTGTCCTCTCTGGCTCTCTGTTTCCTGGGCTACTTCCTGTTCTCCCTCCACGGGCCGTGATCAATGTCGGGCCACGTGGTCAGCGCCCTGAGGAGTTCAGAGCCCCCGTGGTCCGTTTGTCCCACACAGACCATCTACCAGAACTATCAGCGCATCCGCATCCAGGAGAGTCCCGGCAAGGTGGCGGCCGGCCGGCTGCCCCGCTCCAAGGACGCCGTCCTCCTCGCCGACCTGGTGGACAGTTGCAAGCCGGGAGACGAGATAGTAAGTGGGAGGGAGCCGGGCTGCGGCAGTGTGGCCCGGGGACAAGCAGTGTGGCCACGCCGGTGGCGGTTAGTGGTCGGAGGGGTGCTCAGGCTGAGGTCTGTTGGTGAATCTCCGGGACAAAGAGCTTTTCCGCTTCCTGAGGGATTGGCTCCTTGGAATGGTGGGTTCAGAGGTAGTTTTCCAGGCTGGGGCGCGGCGGCTCACGCCTGTCATCCCAGCACTCTGGGAGGCCGAGGCGGGAGGATCGCTCGAGGTCAGGAGTTCGAGGCCAGCCTGAGCAAGAGCGAGACCCCATCTCTACTAAAAATAGAAAGAAATTAGCTGCACAACTAAAAATATACATATATAGAAAAAATTAGCCATGCACGGTGGCACATGCCTATAGTCCCACTTGGGAGGCTGAGGCAGGAGGATCGCTTGAGCCCAGGAGGTTGAGGTTGCTGTGAGCGAGGCTGATGCCACGGCACTCTAGCCGGGTGACAGAGCAAGACTCTGTCTCCAAAAAAAAAGAAGAAATAGTTTTCCTTTGGTTCTGCTGAATTGCTCACCGGGCTGTCCACAGTGTGGAGAGCTTGGAGGACAGCATGGAGGCGGCCCCCGGGTTAGGCTCTGACTACTGGGCCTCCCCCTCCCCCCAGGAGCTGACCGGCATCTACCACAACAACTACGACGGCTCCCTCAACACGGCCAACGGCTTCCCCGTCTTCGCCACCGTCATCCTGGCCAACCACATCGCCAAGAAGGACAACAAGGTTGCCGTTGGGGAGCTGACGGACGAGGACGTGAGGATGATCACCAGCCTCTCCAGGGACCAGCAGATCGGAGAGAAGGCAGGTGCAGGGGCGAGGAGGGGCACCCGGGCTGGCCGCCCAGGTCTGGGCGAGTTCTCCCCGCCGCCCCCCCAGCACCGGGGGGTGATTCCCTGGTCCCGGAAGCCGTGCGACCTTTCTGTCCTTGTATTTCCCAGCCGGGAGCTGGGTGAGCTTGTCTCGCTCGGAGGCCCAGGCTCCCGCGTCAGGGATCGGTGACTCTGGTGTCAGAGATCGGTGGCTCCGGCTCCTCCGCGGGCCAGCAGGTAGCACGGTGACTTTGCTGGCCTCTCCCAGCCTGTGTGACGGAGCGGAGGCTCGGAGTGGAGGCTCGTGCTGAGGACAGCCTCGTGATGAGGATGAGACAAGGTTTCTTCTCCATCAGCAGGTCACAGCGAGCCCTGGCTCAAAATCGGAGTGGAGGCCGAGCAGTGGGAAATTGCGCGTCTCTTTCGGGGCTCCCTGGTGGCCGGCTGTGGCCGGCAGTGACTGCTCCAGGGAGGAGGCCGCCCCGATACGGGTTTCCGTTTTAACGTAGACCATTACGGTGGAGATTTATTTTGCAGAAACGCAGGTTACTTCGATCGAATGTTAAACTTCTGTCGGTCACAGTCTCCGCCAGGCCCCCGCCGGCCTCCGTCCTGCGCCCGGTCCCTGTGTGTTTCACGCTCCTCCTGTCCCTCCCTGTGTCTGTCGTCCTCTTCCTCAGAGGGGGTTTAGCGCTAATCTCTGCAGCCTCCGGGCGGCAAACCGTTCGCATTGCAGCTGGCTTGTGCAGCAAACCGCGTCCTCTCCTTCTGAGGTGTGTGAACCCGCCGGGGACAGGAGCCACGCCGGCTTGTCACCTGCGTCCCCAGAGCCAGGCCGGAGGAGGCTCGCACTCAATGGGAACGGAAGGAGGATGGCATGCCCAGGGCGGGCGAGTCCAGGCTGCAGGCGGGCGGACCGGCCGGCTGTCACTCCATCTGCCTTCCCTCGGGCCCGCGAGGCGCTGTGGCACAACCGTGGCTGTCCCCTCCTTGTGCCCTTGACCTTGACTTGTGCCCACTTGCCATTCATTCAGCGTTCTTACTCACGGATAGTCTGTCCGGGTCCTTTCTTTGCTCCTGAAGCTGCTGCTTCCCCGAGGGGACAGCAGTTTGTGCCTGGATCCCTCCTCCCAAGTGCTTGGAGCCCTCGGAAGCTGCCGCGTGGGCAGCGGTCGGGCCCGGAGCGATGGAGCAGCTGGCGTTTGCGGGCCCGGGGAAGGTCGGCTTGGCATTCAGGGTTTCTCGGAGGTCTTGCCTTTTCCTGCGCCCCGAAATTAACTTCGAGCACGTTTGTTCCTGTCATCCATCCGCCTCCCGACGCCCCCCAAAATCCTCCTGAGTCTGTCGGAGGATGCACGGGAGGATTCATGGGTGGCGACCGTGTGACCTGCTTCTCTTCTCATTTCTGCTCTTGGCCTGTGATCTCGGCAAAGGCTTTTCTGAAATACGACAAAATAAGTGGGTCAGACTAAGGTTCTGTTCAGCTGGAAAGTTCTGTGATGCTCAGGACGGGCCGGACGGGACGCCAGGGCCCGATGGAAATGCCGCCGCCGCCGCCGGGGAGGGCGATTCTGAGCCGGGCGGTCCTGTCCCCCGAGGCCGGCGCCCGCGGGTGGCCTGTCCTTTTGTGTGCCGGCTTCCCGTCCCTATACCGGTCTCTCCCTTTTTTTCGCAGATCTTTGCCAGCATCGCCCCTTCCATCTACGGGCACGAGGACATCAAGAGAGGCCTGGCGCTGGCTCTCTTCGGAGGGGAGCCCAAAAACCCGGGTGAGTAGCTGCAGACGCCGCCCACCTGCTTCCTCTGCGGGGGACCTCAGCCGCTTGTCTTCGGGGAGCCGACATTCTGCGTGACTGACGAGGCGGGGTGCGGTCCCCTTAGAGCCTCGGGGCTGGGGACAAAAAGCACGTTGAACGGTGGCCAGTCTGGGCCTGACTGTCTGTCCGGCGTGCGGGAGGGTGGCCCACGGCTGGGGCGTCCTGGCCTCAGACTCTCGGGCATCCGGCGGTGTCTTTAGTGCCTCGACCGTCTGCTTTTGCGATTTGAGCGAATTTGTTCTCGCTCTACTTTTCTCTTTAAATGTTCTGTCTTTTAAAAAAAAAACAAACAACTAAATTCTAACTACAAAAAATACTACATGAGCCTGTATTCCTATTACATCTTCATAAACGAACAGAAGTCCCAGACAAATGCCGGGTGTCACCGCCGAGCACCTAGTGTCATCCTCGTCCTCAGGTCGGTGTGCGGGCTCCCCGGTGTTTGGTGGCCGTGCACACGCGGACTCACGTGGCAAACACGCGGTTTCGTGGCACGTCGATAGGTACAGGCACGGCTGTTTTCCTCACGCGCGGGCATGTGGTGTATCAGTGCACGACACACACAACTGAGCTCTTCCCACTCCGTAGCACCTCTCGGCCACGTCTGGTGTCGGCACGTACGGGGCAAGGTCACGCCCTCCGATGACCGTGGCCGCCTCTTCTCCCCGGAGCACACGCCGAGATCGGTCCCGGTTTGGGGTCAGCTGCGTCCTCTCCCCTCACTGCCCTGCCTCTCCCATCCCCTCCACCCTCGTCCCTGTCTGTCCCCCAGGCGGCAAACACAAGGTGCGCGGTGACATCAACGTGCTCTTGTGTGGCGATCCCGGCACAGCGAAGTCACAGTTTCTCAAATACGTGGAGAAGGTGTCCGGCCGTGCCATCTTCACCACCGGCCAGGGCGCCTCGGCCGTGGGGCTCACGGCGTACGTGCAGCGGCACCCCGTCAGCCGGGAGTGGACCCTGGAAGCCGGGGCTCTGGTCCTGGCGGACCGCGGCGTGTGTCTCATCGACGAGTTTGACAAGGTGGGTCCCCGGGCCGTGCGGGGCGTTGGCCAAGACTCGGTGGCGGAGGACAGGCAGGAGTCGTGCTGAGATCCGGGCCCGGGACTCTCTCCCAGATGAACGACCAGGACAGAACCAGCATCCACGAGGCCATGGAGCAGCAGAGCATCTCCATCTCGAAGGCCGGCATCGTCACCTCCCTGCAGGCCCGCTGCACCGTCATCGCGGCTGCCAACCCCATAGGTAGAGCGGGCGTGGCAGTCGCCGGGGCTCGGGGTGGGACGTGAGACCGCAGGGGGGTCTCGCCTGCCTGAACCAGCAGCTCACGGGGGCTTCCGGGGGACGTCACCGGGCAGAACGAGGAGGGCTCGGGACACCTTGGGTTTTTTGCCGAGCTGCAACCCCTTGGACGTTGTCTGAAGACGTGAGAAGGGGGCCGGTGCCACGTCTGAGCGGGGGTGGAACGGTTGTTGGTTGCAGCCAGCTGGAGTCCGGGGAGCCCGGGCCTGTCGCTGCCTGTGCGTCTTTTTCTTTTTTTTTTTTGAGACAGAGTCTCGCTCTGTCACCCAGGCTAGAGTGCCGTGGCGTCAGCCTCGCTCACAGCAACCTCAGACTCCTGGGCTCAAGCAATCCTCCTGCCTCAGCCTCCCGAGTAGCTGGGACTGCAGGCATGCGCCACCATGCCCGGCTAATTTTTTTTCTATATATATTTTTTGCTGTCCAGCTAATTTCTTTCTACTTTTAGTAGAGACGGGGTCTCGCTCTTGCTCATGCTGGTCTTGAACTCCTGACCTCCAGCGATCCTCCCGCCTCGGCCTCCCAAGTGCTAGGATGACAGGCATGCACCACTATGCCCGGCTAATTTTTTCTATATATTTTTTTAGTTGTCCAGCTAATTTCTTTCTATTTGTAGTAGAGACGGAGTCTTGCTCTTGCTCAGGCTGGTCTCGAACTCCTGACCTCGAGCGATCCTCCTGCCTCAGCCTCCCAGAGTGCTGGGATGACAGGCGTGAGCCACCATGCCCATCTAATTTTTTCTATATATATTTTTAGCTGTCCAGCTAATTTCTTTCTATTTTCAGTAGAGACGGGGTCTTGCTCTTGCTCAGGCTGGTCTCGAGCTCCTGACCTCGAGTGATCCTCCCGCCTCGGCCTCCCAAGTGCTGGGATGACAGGCGTGCACCACCATGCCCGGCTAATTTTTTCTATACATTTTTAGCTGGCCAGCTAATAATTTCTTTCTATTTTTAGTAGAAACAGGGTCTCGCTCTTGCTCAGGCTGGTCTCGAACTCCTGAGCTCAAGCGATCCTCCCGCCTTTGGCCTCCCAGAGTGCTAGGATTACAGGCATGCGCCACCATGCCCGGCTAATTTTTTTTTTCTATATATTTTTAATTGGGCAGATCATTTCTTTCTATTTTTAGTAGAGACGGGGTCTCGCTCTTGCTCAGGCTGGTCTCGAACTCCTGACCTCGAGCGATCCTCCCACCTCGGCCTCCCAGAGTGCTGGGATGACAGGCGTGAGCCACCATGCCCATCTAATTTTTTCTATATATATTTTTAGGTGTCCATATAATTTCTTTCTATTTTTAGTAGAGACAGGGGTCTCGCTCTTGCTCAGGCTGGTCTCGAACTCCTGACCTCGAGCGATCCTCCCGCCTCGGCCTCCCAGAGTGCCGGGGTGACAGGCGTGAGCCACTGCGCCAGGCCTGATTTTCTGTGTTTTATTTAGAAGATGGGGTCTTGCTATGTTGCCCAGGCTGGTCTCCCCAGAGTGCTGGGGTGACAGGCGTGAGCCACCGCGCCCGGCCTGCCTGTGTTCTTAGCTTTTTTTCTGGGAGAAGCACTTAAGCTCCACGTCCAACTCAGGCCATTTCCGCCGCTGCTCGGGGGGTCGGGGACGGGGGAAGAAGCTCTTTGCAAGCGCTGACAACCCCGCGCCGCGCCAGGCTCGGCTCCCCTTCTGCCCGGGGAGCAGGGGGCGGCCGGGCGGGGCGCGTGCTCTGACGCAGGGGTCGCTCTGGGTTCCAGGAGGGCGCTACGACCCCTCGCTGACCTTCTCGGAGAACGTGGACCTCACGGAGCCCATCATCTCGCGCTTCGACATCCTGTGTGTGGTCAGAGACACCGTGGACCCCGTCCAGGTGCGGCCCCCACGTGCCAAGCTCTGCGCGGCCCCACCCCGGGGACACGGGAGGCTTGGGGGCCTCGCGGGGAGCCAGGCACAGGGAAGGGACTGTCCCCGGGTCTCGTCTCACGTCTGGAAGTCGGCCTGGTTTCCCTCTGTCTCCCCAACCCCTCCCTGTTTGCAAACTGCCACCGAGTCTGCTTCTGTCTCCCCCCCCCGAGAGGCGGACCACCCTCACCCGTGCCGACTGCCTGTCATTTAGAGAGCACATCCGATGGGGCACGTCCTGAACCTGCCCAGAGCTTTCTGCCATCGTCAGAATAGAACTTGCACTTGGGGCCGTCCCTGTCCGTCCCTCTGCTTCTCCCTCCGAAAGGCCCGGCGTGGGGCTTCCACGTGCTCCTCCTGCTGCCACGCCGTCCTCCCGTCCCGTCCTGCGACCCTCCTCTCATCCTTCCCATCCCGCTCGGCTCCTGGGAGAGGGTCTGCCCGAAGCCTTAGCGAGAGGCATCTGTGTCCTTGGTCCCTCACTCCCGTCACTCTGAACACGTCACTCTCCATAATTAATATTTCAAACTGCATCTGTGCCCTCTCCCCTGACGGTGGGAGCCTTGTGAGGTCTCTGTCCCATTTAGCAGGGTGGCCCCAGGACCCAGAACTGCCCGGCACGTGCTGTCATCGGCCCATTGAGAGAGTGTCATTCTTTTTTTTTTTTTTTTGAGACAGAGCCTGGCTCTGTTGCCCGGGCTAGAGTGCCGTGAGGTCAGCCTCACTCACAGCAACCTCAGCCTCCTGGGCTCAAGCGATCCTCCTGCCTCAGCCTCCCGAGTAGCTGGGACTACAGGCGTGCGCCACCACGCCTGGCTAATTTTTTCTATATATTTTTAGTTGTCCGGCTAATTTCTTTCTATTTTTAGTCGAGACAGGGGTCTTGCTCTTGCTCAGGCTGGTCTCGAACTCCTGACCTCGAGCGATCCTCCCGCCTCGGCCTCCCAGAGTGCTGGGGTGACAGGCGTGAGCCACCGCGCCCGGCCGAGAGTGTCATTCTTAACGGACGTACAGGCAGTTTCTCCTTCCTGCCAGTGTAGCTGACGAGCTCCGGGCTCCGTCCCTGACCCGCTGTCTCGCGTCTCGTCCCAGGATGAGATGCTGGCCCGCTTTGTGGTGGGCAGCCACGTCCGACACCACCCCAGCAACAAGGAGGACGGAGGGCTGCCTGGTGGCGGCGCCGAGGAGCCCACCATGCCCAACACGTACGGCGTGGAGCCCCTGCCGCAGGAGGTGCTGAAGAAGTACATCATCTACGCCAAGGAGAGAGTGCACCCCAAGCTCAACCAGATGGACCAGGACAAGGTGGCCCGGATGTACAGCGACCTCCGGAAGGAGTCGATGGTGAGAGCCCCGGGGGTCCTGTGCGGAGAAGGAAGCGCAGCTGGGGTTTCTAACCCGTGCGGTGGGGGCCGCGTTCAGTCTGTCAGTGCAAAAGGTGCCCGGGCAGGAAGGTGTTAAAAAAAAAATGCCAGGGCCGGGCACACACGGTGGCTCACGCCTGTCATCCCAGCACTCTGGGAGGCCGAGGCAGGAGGATCGCTCGAGGTCAGGAGTTCGAGACCAGCCTGAGCAAGAGCGAGACCCCGTCTCTACTGAAAAATAGAAATTATCTGGACAACTAAAAATATATAGAAAAAATTAGCCAGGTGTGGTGGCGCATGCCTGTAGTCCCAGCTACTCGGGAGGCTGAGGTGGGAGAATCTCTTAAAGCCAAGAGTTCGAGACTAGCCTGGGCAATATAGCAAGACCCCATCTCTAAAAAAAAAAATAAGAAAAATGAGCCGGGCGTGGTGGCGCATGCCTGTAGTCCCAGCTACTCGGGAGGCTGAGGCAGGAGGATCGCTTGAGCCCAGGAGGTTGAGGTTGCTGTGAGCGAGGCTGACGCCACGGCACTCACTCTAGCCTGGGCGATACAGCAAGACTCTGTCTCAAAAAAAAAAAAAAAAAGAAAATACTCACATATGTTAAGTG
>JAQIFY010005826.1:0-10760 GCA_028533085.1 Varecia variegata | reverse complement strand
TGCTTGTTTTGCTAATTACCAGGAAAGCTTTCAACCAACAAAAGGGAAAGCTTTTCCTATTTGCAGCATCACTACTACAAATAAATAGTACTCCAAAGCAGTGACCCAGACAGCTGGAACATGTTAGTCACAGGACATCAGTATACGGACTTCGGAATAATGATGCAAACCCAGCCACCACCACACAATGCCCACGAGTGTAAGTCCAATTTGATTTCTAGACGTACAGTAAATTCCGAGTGTTTTCTTCTGGTAGATTCACATACTATAGTCCCACCTTACTGCTGTCATCTTGAAGGGGGAAAAAATATAACTCACATACAACCCAGCCAAATTCAAGATTAAAGCAGGAGAGTCAAATCATTTCCTTGAAATAGTGGTATTTTTTTTTTTAAACAAAGAGCTGGTTATGTGTTTTTATATTTTCACCCATAAGATAAAATTGTTATACCTGATTTTATAGCAAAAAAATTCTTAAGTATTTTCTATATAAAAAAATGTCCTTTATAGATTTAGTTAATCCAATTTCTTGGGTAGCAATAGTAACTTTTAAGATTTAATCTGCATTTCTAATAAAATATGAGATAGCAAATGTTTCTATTGGTATTAAATACAAATAATGAGAAACTCAATTTGGACAGGAGGAAAGAAGAAATGTTATTATAAATTTCAAGAAGGCTCATATATCACAGAAAGAAACAATGCTGCCAGATGACCAAAATGAGGTCATTTTTAACTCAACCTCTTAACCGTTCTTATTTGTCTCTCCTATATTTTTCTTTTTCAAGAGACGAGGTCTCACTTAAGTGTCACCCAGGCTGGAGTACAGTAACCTGATCATAGCTCACTGCAACCTTGAACTCCTAGGTTCAAGTGATCCTCCAGCCTCAGCCTCCTGAGTAGCTAGGACTATAGGTGTGCGCCACCATGCCCAGCTAATTTATTTGTCTGTTTAAAATCATTTATCCCTATGAAGTAGAAACTGTTATTATACCCCATGTTGGAGGAAACTGAGGTACAGAAAGGAATTCAGTTGTGCACAATCACAGAGCTGGTAAGTGGCAGAACCAGGATTTGAACCCAAGCAGTTTATTCCAGAGTCCATATTCTTAATCACTGCTCTGGGCAGCTTCTTCAGTCCCCCAAGACCAACCAGAAGGCCCTGCAATGTAGTAGCTGTACTACTACAACTGTAGTAGCTACCAATTGCTCAGTACCTACAATGTGCTAAGCACTTGTTAATTATTCTACTGCATTATTTCTAATTCTCTCCACATCTCTACCAGGTATTTTATAGTTAAAGAAACTTAGGCTCTTGGAATTTAAGTAATTTGGCCAACATTACATAGGCAGTAAAATAAAACCATGAGGACACCACCTAAACCTCACCTCTGTCTTCAAAGTTCATGCTCTTTTCACAATGGGCCTTCTGGATAAAATAAAAATACCTAATGCCAGGGCTTGTGGTAGGCAAGTGTTGACCTTCAGCCCCCCAAACACTCCCCATGAAGGAAACGGATGGCATATTGGGGGGAGGTATGCTGGCCTTCCTAGTGATAGCGGACAGCAGCTGTCATGCTTCCATCATAATCAGACTAAACAGAGTCACCACTGACGAGAGCAGAGGACTCAGACTGAGGACCAAGGCTCAACACCACCTCCTTACCGGGTTACACTGGGCAGGTCAAATGGCCTCTCCAGCAAGACGTTTCCCTCTGTAAAATGGGGATATCTTTTACTTCAAAGGGTTACTGTGAGGATTAAAGAGACTAACAGATAAAATGCACCTGTCATATAGTAAGCATCAGATATATGTTTGACAATGAAAGAGTAAGAGAAACTAGCCAAGATTAACTAGCAGGAAAAAAAGGTGGGGAGCTGATTTTAAATGTATTCTTGCTTCCATATATAAAGCGTCACATACTTCACAATGGACAATTCGATTATTTTTAAAAGACCATACTTGTATCATGATTTTTTTTTTTACTAATATTAGAACTTCCTCATTCTGCTCATTCTGAACTACACTAAACACTAACTGTGCCAATAAGATCAACCCTTTATGGTATTAGTAAAAATCAGACACTTTTTACACAAACATCGTAGCTGGAATGGACTCAAAACATTTGGCTCACTTAACTTTTCTGTCACTGACTTTAGAACATCTTAAGCATTCATTTCAAATGGGAGCATCTCTTCAAACTATTTCCAGTTTCCTGGAAATCATCCCCAATTATTTGGCCAAGAAATAAAGAAATTTGATTAAATGACTTTATATAACAAAAACAAAAAAAAATTCCAGCAACACTACATACATCATTGCTACGAGAGATAAGGTTCCTCAATAGTACCCCTTTCACCATACCTAAGATTAGGTGTATTAACACATGTAATGTGAATTTAGGAACAGAGCACCCAGGTTGCTACCAGTATCCTCTGCAGTAACCAGCCCTTTCTGCACTTAGGGGAGGAATGAAGAAGCGGTAGCAACTACAGCATTTTAAATCTTCTCTGCAAAATTAGTCCAATCCCATCTCTTGACTAACCGATGTAATCCATTAGTGAGCTACACAGAGGACCATGTTTCTTAAAAGAGAAAGGCTGAATCTTGTGCCTGTTCTGATACATGATCCAGAGTGGAGTAGAAGCCCCTCAAAGGGCAATTTAGCAGTGAGGGGCAGGAAACCACTTCAGAATGGTATGTGGTGTTTGAAAAGAACAGAAGCAGCCACTGCTAACATCTTCTCAATCTTACACCACAGGACAGAACTTCTGCTCAGCACGTTTCCTGCATTCTTCCTAAAAACCCTCACTCAACAACCCCGAGACAGTATGCTGCAATACAGATCCCTATTTAACAGAAAAGGAAATTGACTTATAGAGGTTAAATGACTTGCCCAAAGTCACAGAACTAACAAATAGATACAATAACTGGTTCATAGGATATGGTAGGCACTCAGTATCTTTTGAACATGGAGTCTTTATTTCTCCACCTTAAAAACAGAAAATACTACTAACCTCATAACGATTTTGGAATGACAAAATGAGATTATGTGTATAATAAAGTGCCTACATAGTGCCTTGACCTTGGAATATGCTGCTGTAGGTGGGCAACAATGCTGATATAAAAAGCAAGGCATGATAACCACCTAGAACAGGGTTATGATAATGGCAACACGTATAATCAAAGCCATAATGGGCAGAAGATATATGAATGGCAAATGAGCACATGAAAAGATGTTCAACATCATTAATAATTATGGAAATACAAATCAAAAGTGTAATGAGATGCCACTGTGCACCTATTAGAATGGCTGAACTTTAAAAACCGGCAGTATCAAATGCTGGCCAAAATGCAAATCAACTAGGAATCTCACACTTTATTGGTGGGAATGCAATGGGTGTACAGGTAAACAAACCAATAATAAGAATCAATGAGGCCAGGTGTGGTGGCTCACACCTGTAATCCTAGCACTTTGGGAGGCCAAGGCGGGTGGATCATTTGAGCTCAGCAGTTCGAGACCAGCCTGAGCAAGAGCGAGACCCCATCTCTACGAAAAAAAATAGAAAGAAACTATCTAGACAACTAAAAATATATAGAAAAAATTAGCCAGGCATGGTGGCGCATGCCTGTAGTCCCAGCTACTCGGAAGGCTGAGGCAGTAGGATTGCTTGAGCCCAGGAGTTTGAGGTTGCTGTGAGTTAGGCTGACACCATGGCACTCTAGCCCAGGCAACAGAGTGAGACTGTTTCAAACAAAAAAATAAATAAAGAAGGATCAATGATACAAACGACAACATGGACGAATCGCAAATGCATTATGCTAAGTGAAAATAGTCTCAAAGTCTGTATAATCCCACTCATGTGATATTCTGGAAAAGGCAAAACTACAAAGACAGAGAACAGATCAGTGTTGCCAGGAGTTCAGGGGGTGGGAGGGTTTGACTACAAATAGGCAGCACCAGGGAATCTGAGGATGATGAAACTGTTCACATGCTGTTTGTAGTGGTGATTATATAAATCAATGCATGTGTTAAAATCCACAGAATTTGCTATGCACCAAATGTTTGTCATCCCCCCAAAATCCATATGTTAAAACCCTAATCCCGAGTGTGATGGTATTTGGAGATGGAGCCTTTGGGAGGTTATCAGGTCATGAGGATGATGAAGCCCCCATAATTGGATTAGTGCCCTAATAAGAAGAGACGGGACAAGAGAGAGATGATCTCTCCCGCTCCTGCATGTGCCAGAAGGAGACAGCCCTCACCAGAACGGGACCACGCTGGCTGGCACTCTGATCTGAGACTTCCGGCTTGCAGGACGCTGAGAAATAAATGTTTGTTGCTGAAGCCTCCCAGCCATGGTATTCTTGTTACAGAAGCCCATATGACTAAAACAGAACTACACACCCACAAAAAGGGAATTTTACTGTTGGTAATTTTTTTAAATTACTAAAAAGTAGCATTTTAAAAATCATAGAAAAAATTGGCAGGTCTTGGTGAATGGCTGAATATTTGGCATGTGTGGGGAAGTGCTGAGAAGGGAAGGTGGAATATCTCTGAAGTTCCTTGCCCAGAGAACAATAAAAGGGACAGGAGACCATCAGGAGTCAGCGGGGGGAAAGTCCACAGAGGCTCTGAGGTGCTTGGTGTCCAGAACTTTGTTTCTAGCATGATTTTACCACGAGTGACTCTGTGAAATTATGCAAACCACCTCACCTCCCTGAACCTTAGCTTACCTAACTCTAACATGAGGCAATGAAGCAAATGATCTTGAAAGTCTCTTTCTGCTACAAACATTCTAAGGTTAATTTGTGTTTAAGCTATTGAGTTTAGGAAGACAACAGAAAAAATGAGAAACACCCAGGAATGAAAAATACACCTCCACAAATGTCATGAGAAAACAAAAACAGTGAAAATCATCGATGTGTAAAAATGATAAGGTGATGGTGGCAGAAGTAGCCAAGGGCAGAGAAAAGACACTCAGAATACCACTCTATTGTGTAATGGAAACCAAGAGAAGAGAGGTTTCCTAGGGGCGAGGGGCAAGGGAACTGGAATAACCCAAGAACCAAACGCTAAAACAGTCAAGAAAAATGAGGACTGATAGAACAAAACTATACAGATTTTCACGTGCTCAACAGAATGACTGCCAAAACATATAACAAAAAAGCTACCATCCAAATCTTGCACATTGTCTGTATATCTTGGTTCTGTCCTGATTATTTCTGCCCTTGTATTTTCAATCTCTGCCTTCATCTGTGCCACTATGAGCACAGAATTTAATAAAACATGTAGTTTCTCCATAAAAGCCTGCTTCAGAGGCTGTAATTTTCAAAATTTAGAAATTCCTGGAAATTAAGAATATGGTTGTTGAGTGCTGGTAAGCCATTTTCTTATCCTACATAGGTTAATGCAAAGACTCCCGAATACTACAATGGAAGAAACCACTGCATTTTTAAAAGAGTTAACAGAATGGGAAGTACACAACTTAAGAAGTACTAAGATTTTATTATTGTCACTTTATTAAGTTTATAAACTGAGAAGATGGCTTGAAGTCAATAATGTTCCCAAACTGACCGAGTGAATGGGACAAATCCCTCATCTCTGTCCAGAGTGGGCCTCAAAACACTTTCATGGGCTTGAGCTATTTCAGCCAAGTGAAAGCAGTGAGACATAACACTCACCTCACCGCATTCACTTGCATACCACAGACCAGAACTGGAGGATTAGGGAAATTAACAGTTAAAAAGAATACCCTGGGGAGGAGGGGGAGGATGAAGAGAAGTGGGTTAAAGGGTACAAACATATAGTAAGATATAAGAAATAAAGTCAATGTTTGATAGCAGAGTAGGGTGACTACATTTAAAAATGTACTGTAGCCGGGTGATGGACCACCTGTAATCTAAGCACTTTGGGAGACCAAGGCCGGAGGATCCCTTCAGGTCAGGAGTTAGAGAACAGTCTGAGCAACACAGCAAGACCCCATCTCTACAAAAGATAACAAAAATTAGCCAGGCATGGTGTTGTGCACCTGTAGTCCCAGCTACTCAGGAGACTGAGCCAGGAGGATCCCTTGAGCCCGGGAGTTGGAGGTTGCAGTGAGCTGTGATCATGCCACTGCACTATACCCTGGGCAACAGAGCAAGAACCTGTATCAAAAAAAAGTGGGGAGAGCAGGTGGGGAAGAAAGAAAGGAATATTGCAAAATTATTTTAAATTGAACAGTCTTAACATTTGTTTAAAGGGACCTTAAAGTTGCAGTCAGCAACAAACTTATGAGGAAACATGAATTGTTAAAGTCACTTTCTAATGCTATTTATCTTTAAACACTTGTTACTATGAAGAGTGTACAAAATTTGTTCTCTACATGTAGAGGGGGCAGGACAAACTACAGCATGTGTGAGCACGTTAAGATTTTATTATTTACTAAATTTTCAAAACTTAAGAACAGCATAAAATTTGAAATATATGCCACTGTTTATTCCAGTA
Organism: Varecia variegata; assembly: GCA_028533085.1. Classification (NCBI taxonomy): domain Eukaryota; kingdom Metazoa; phylum Chordata; class Mammalia; order Primates; family Lemuridae; genus Varecia; species Varecia variegata. The sequence continues at coordinate 4,269 of JAQIFY010005826.1, read as the reverse complement.
GGAGTTACATTAACTATTCTAGAAATGAAATACAGATAAAAAAATGAGAAAAGTCAGATTTAATCTAAACATCGATACTTCTAAGCCCTAGAGTTTACTCCTAAAATAGAGGGCTCAGTGCAAAAATGGCTCTGTACTTTTTCCTTTTCCATCACTTCCTCCCACACAGTCTAAGTTTTAGGGGCCTAAACTGCTCTGACCATCCTTCCCAGACAGTAAGGAAATTTTTGAATCAAAACCACATAATCAGAGCCCTCTACCAGCTGTACCCTCATACTTCCACCACCCCACCCAAAAGAAAGGGGACTGGTCCCCCCATGTGAGCTTGTATATACCAAACTGCTCACCAGGAGGGCTCAACTGTGGGGTCCATTTACACATGCAACTCAGACAGAGGTGCCAGGGACAAAGCCTAAGAAGGAACTATTAAGAAGATAAGAGAAACAGAACTACAGAGTCTCAAAGACCAAAAAGAGAAGAAAATGAAAGAAGGGTAATTCCATAACAGTCCAGGAGGAGAAGGGTAAAGAAGAGTTCAATGCCACAAGGTCGGAAGTAATGTCACAAAAGCAATCAGATTCAGATTAAAAGGGGCTCAGGAGAGGATGGATGATATATACTCTGAATAGAAACGCTCTCAAGACATGCTCATATTCCTCTTCCAACCATAATCTCCTTGAGAGTGGGGCCCAATTTCCCCTCACGTAGCCAGCAGCAGTAAAGACACAGATCACTTGGTGTCAGTCCATCAGAAGCACACTGCCAACCCCCAACAGCCCAAGCAGACCCACAACTGTGACTTACCCACATCCGTCCAATAATGCAGCAGATTCTACATCTCTGAAATCACATGGCTAGTCAGCCACTAAATGCATAATATAAAACAGACTTCAACTGCAAACAGGCAATTGTTTGCCTAGATGTCTGATGCAGTGCCAGGTTAATTCACTACATTCGAAATTTTAATGGTACAAGAGGACTCCAATTATCTTTTTTTCCAGAAGGATTTCTTTGATTACATCTTGCATGCTGGAACAAAAAATTTATTCAAATGGTAATACGGTTATTCTTTGAAATGGAATATTTGACTGATTGCCAAAAGTGACTGACTAAATATATAAATTATATGACTATTAAACATGTATGTTACTCTGTTACAGAGGTCACCTATTTAAATCAAGGGCTTTTTAAAACCCTCTCTCCAAAAAGGAAGAAAAATCATTAAGCCCTACAAATCCACATATACACTCATCAGTAAAAAGACCAAGACAGACCCAAGAAAAGTCTAAAAAGAAAGATCATACAGCAAGAAAACAGCTTTTTAATATAAAAATACAACTTGCAATGCTGTCAGGAAACTTACAAATGAGCCTCTCCTTTAGACATGCCATGTGTCTTTAGAAGATGTGGGCAGCATACACAAACAGATTTGACTGGCCTAGACCACCATGAGTCACATTTGATTCTTATCAGGCCTACGAAGATACAAACATTTCACTTCTGTTACCACAAAACAGGAAACTAACCTCAATTTCCTACACGTCCCCAAAAAAGTACCTACAGACTTCTGCTGCGGGCACCTGGGCACCACAAAGCCACTGACTGCCACATGGGGTCGGATGAGAATCTGCTGGCCTCTATTCTCCATCGGGCCTCCCCTACTGCCCAGACTTATTAAAAAAGGTATAAATTAAAATCAAGTGTTTGCTGTGCAAACACAGCTTGTAGCTCAGAACCTCAGCCCCGCTTCCAAACAGAGTATCATCCATAAACAGAAATTCCAGAGCTGCCACAGTGAGACAGGCTCACAGACGAGCACAGCACTTAAATAAATCATATCTGCATATCCAAGAAGGGTTCTGATGAGAATTAACCAGCTAAGACTGAACTGGGGAACCAAACGCTACTGCCAGATTTTCCCTCCCGAGTTACTGACAAGCAAGCGCTATCGGAGCAAACGATATGAAAACACCAGGCTGTTTTCCAAGAACCCTGACAGGCCTTGCTCAAGGTTGCTGCCAAGTTTGCTGGTGAGACTGCTCTGAAGTATTGTGAAACCACACTCTCTCGACCTCAGGCAATACTAATGCCTCAACTAAACACTGTTGATGGTGTTTGGGTGTTTTATGTCTATGGAGTAGGCATTTCCTTGACCAAACTGGGATAAGGCAGCCCTATAGTAAAACTGATCACAAGAAGGCACATATTTTTAAAAACACTTTATTAAAGGAAAAAAATGCCTATTGAAAGATGTTTGACTCAAAAAGATTATCTGTACACCCACGTTCATGGCAGCATTATTCACAACAGCCAAAAAGGCAGAAGTAACCCAAGTGTCCACCGACAAATGGATAAACAAAATACAAGGGAATATTAAAAAGGAAGGAAATTCTGACACATGCTATAACAGGTATGAGCCTTAAAAACACTATGCTAAGGGAAACAATTCAAACACAAAAGGATAAATACTACATAATTCCACTATATCAGGTACATAGTTATTCATACACAAGGAAAGTAGAATAGTGGTTACCAGAGGCAAGAAGGAAGAATGGGAATTATTATTTAATGAGTACAGAGTTTCAGTTTGGGACAATGAAAAAGTTCTGAAGATGGATAGTGGAGACGGTTGCACAAAAATATAAATGTACTTAATGCCACCGAACTGTATACTTAAAAATGGTAACTTTTATGTATATATATTTTACTATAATTTATAAAAATAAAATACAAAAAATGTTTGTACTTTTGAATATTTGGAATATTCTCAGTCACATCTTAGAAATGTTATATTTTAAAACTACATATGAAACACATTTTTCTATGTACATTTAAGAATCTACTGAAGTTTCTATACTTGCCCAAAATCTAATCTTCAGTTTCAGACTGGAAGGCCAAAGAGCACAACACATTCTTCAAATGTTACGTCTGGCACACTTGAACTGGTGTACAATTGATGATTGCATCACCATGTTAAGTCAACATCACATCAGCACATCAACATCAGCAATATAAACAAGGCACATTATTTGAATATTTGCTGTTAATATCCGCAAGCTCATTTTCAAGTGTTGGTAAGCAATCCAGATGTATTCCAGAATAACAATTTCCTCTAGACAGCAGCAAACTATATGACATCCAAGGGATTTTGTCATGTACTTACACAAGATGTTCAAAGATGAGATGGCTAGTTATTATGTACCTTAAAAGGCTACTGGAAAAAAAGAAAGCTCTAGCTGTGTACTTTGTGGATAACAGCATTGGAACAGTACGCCTACTAACAATACCAAAGAACATGCTTACTAACAACCCATGGTTGCTTGCAGGGAAAGCAATTGTTGGAAACGGAGGGTGCCTCTAGAGAGCTAACATTTCTCACATATTACCTCTGTAAAGATTCTTCTGTCATTCTTCTCCAGGGAAGATGCTGAAATTAGTGTGCAGGCAGTGAAAGCCAAGATGCAGATGGAGATTCTGAAACAGCTCTGTTATCTTGAAAGCCAATTACATCGCTCCACTGCCACAGTTCTGGAGCCAAAGCTTAAGGATGCATTTTTCTCTCTATTGCTTGTGTGAAGCAGCAAGGGCATGCAAAAGTATCAGAGGAAGATTTGCATAAGGACAACAATTTCACTTCTGCTTCTGAGATTATCCAGATACATTCTTCTTCAAGCAGCACACAAAGCCGGGGTGAGGGATTACTTAAATGAAACTGCACCACCATCATCACCAAGGAAATCTTCAGGTTGAGAGGTCAGAGAGGAGGGAAGTCAGTTATATGATAAAAGTTTTAATAAGCTGGAGACAAACTACCATTGGTAGTGTGTTATACTGACAGAGCTAGCCAAAATAATAATACAAAAATAAACTAAACAAATAAAGGCCTTGCTCCTCCACCTCCAACTCAGCTTGAAGTCAGCTCTACCCATCATCACAAATATTCAACTAATCATGCTAAGAAATTAAGTTCCTGCGCAACAAAAAAAGAAAACTACAAGCCGGGCGCGGTGGCTCACGCCTGTAATCCTAGCACTCTGGGAGGCCAAGGCGGGTGGATCGCTCAAGGTCAGGAGTTCGAGACCAGCCTGAGCAAGAGTGAGACCCCGTCTCTGCTAAGAATAGAAAGAAATTATCTGGCCAACTAAAATATATATATAGAAAAAATTAGCCGGGCATGGTGGCGCATGCCTGTAGTCCCAGCTACTTGGGAGGCTGAGGCAGTAGGATTGCTTAAGCCCAGGAGTGTGAGGTTGCTGTGAGCTAGGCTGA
>JAQIFY010005825.1:0-10761 GCA_028533085.1 Varecia variegata | reverse complement strand
GGGGGGTGTCGGGGAGATGTGTGAGGGTATGTGAGGGGGTGTGAGGGGGTGTGAGGGGGTGTCTGAGGGGTGTGGGGGAGATGTGTGAGGGTATGTGAGGAGGGTGTCTGTGAGACGGTGTGAGGGGGGTGTGTGTCCTCCAAGTTGCACACTGGCACCAGGAAACCTGTGTCAGCACCAAAGCTCTACCCAGAACCCTACAATATGAGACCTGGAATGAACCTTCTAAGCCAGATTCCAGCCGAACTCTGCATTTTACAGATGAGAAGACTAGGCTCCCAAAAGAGGAAATGACTTACCCAGCGTCCACAGCCCAAAGTCCACAACTAGCTCTGGCAGAATACGGACTGGAATTGGGATGGGTGAAATATTCTTCCCACCTCTCCTCCACCCCCTACGCGGCCTGAAAACTCCTTCTCATCCTTCAAGCCTCAGCTGGGTGGACACCTCCTCTGGGAAGACTTCCCAGCCTCCCTTCTCCTTCCAGTTAGAGCTCAAGGCTCTCCCTTCTCAGACCCACAGTCTGTTGGACCAGATAGCTGTGTTAGAGGGCCTGAATCAGGCCAGAATGCCCTGGCTCCATCTCACACAACGGGCACTTTGAATGAAGAATGTCTCGCTCATCTTCCATCCTCAGGGCCTGGTACCTGGTAAGGCATGGTCTATGTAAAGTTTAATTAAGGGTTCATCTTGATCAGCACCCACCACTCGACTCCCTTACTCTCTCTGTCTAAACTGGGTCTAAACATCTAAGATACTTACTCTCCATACAACTTAGTTCAACATTTAGCTGCTTTCTAAATGCCTTTATGTTCCCAACTGGACCACAGGACGCTGGTTTCACACGTGGCTGGTTTCACACGTGGCTGTTTTCTCCCAGAAGGCCCTGCACCATGGCTTTCAGCCTCAGCTGCACACTGGCCCCACGGGGGGCAGTAACCCCACCCCCCACATCTAGGCCTCACCCCAGGCCCCAACTCCAGGAGTGGGACCCAGGCAGCAGGATGTTAAATTCCCCAAGTGGCTCCAGTATGCAACCAAAGTTAAGAAACACATACCTAGAAAAATATGACACCAAAAACAACTTGCTGATTCAACCAATTCTATGTGTGTGTGACTGCGTGTAATTGTAAACAAGAATGAGAGAGACACAGTGTGACACACAGTGACCAAGAAAGAGGCTATTTGGCATTATGTAAACTGGGTTCCTCACCCTCGGCACTACTGACATTTTGGGCCAGATAATTCTATGTGGTGGGGGCTGCCCTGTGCCTAATAGGATGTGTAGCAGCGCCCATGGCCTCTGCCTGCTAGATGCCATTAGCAGTCCCCCCAACAGTTCTAACAACCAAAAATGTCTCCAAACACTGTCCAATGTCCCTAGGGAAGGGGAAGCAAAATCCCCCCTGGATGAGAACTAATGGTATAGACCAGCCACCAAATAATTGAGTGTATATTTATTTCACATTTCAATGGTAAGTCACATGACCTCTTTTCCAAATGGTAAATTGCAAAGTTGGAGGCAAGCAGAGAGTTGTCAAAGATTAAGGGAGGTGATGACCACAAGCCGGAACAAGGCAAACAGAGACGGAGTTTCTGGAAGTTTTGAGCGGGGGAAGGACCACACAAAGCAGGGTTTTAGGGACAAAGTCTAGCACGGCAGGTAGGCTGGCACAGGGATGGTGGGGGAAGAGCTGGAGGCAGGAAGCCAGACTGCAAGGTCCAAACCACCTGCCGACTGATGCCCACAGTGCCTTCAGTTCCAGCAAAAGCCATTCCTCTGCGATCACAGTTCAAAAGAGCCAGGTGCAGATGCTGGCAGAGAAAGCGTCAGGTGGCAGGCTTGGGAATCCGTTAGAGCTGCCACCTGCTACGGGGGCCTGTGACAAGCCTCCCCCTGCCCCCCGCCCCCTGGGTCCCCAAGGGAGACCCTTTGGAATAGCCACTCCAGACATCACGCCGAAAGCACGTGGGGCCAGTTAAAGCCCCCCCATGGGACCCCTCCTCCAGGCATCCTCCTCCTGTGTCTGTCATGCCCATGCCACCGCCTCACCTCCACCCGCCCTCCTTCCTCACCTCTGCCCCTTTGCTCTGCCCCCACCCCATCCGCAGCTTCTCTCTATATCTCTCCGAATTCCTCCTCAGTCCCTGTGGGGCTCCTCCTCCTCCTCTGCCCAGCTCTGAGTGCTGGTGTCCCCAGACTTTAATCCTGGGCCTCTTCTCCTCTAACCGCTTCTAGAACCGTCTATCTAAAGCCCAGATCTGTACTCCCTCATTTGAAAAATCCTTCAGTTGCTCTCAACAGAACACAAGATAAAGTCCAAGGTACTCAAACCCTTCTCGATCCTGCCCCTGCCCACCTCCCAGTCCCCTCCTACCCTGCACCTACATATTCTGAGCCACCTCTTATTTTCTTTCTTCTTCAAAAAAAGCCACATCCACCCTTAACAGCCTGAAGTGGATTCATTGTTGTCACACTGCATAGCAGCCATCTGCTTACTTCCGTCTCCACCGCAGCCTCTGAGCAGAAACCCAGGCAACTCATGGTACAGCCTCCGCCCTGGCCGTGTACCTGGTACTTAGTACTCAAAAAAGTCGTTACTATGTGCTGAGTACCGTTCCCAGTGCTTTACTATGAATTATTTTATTTTAGCCTCATAAAATTGTGACTTTGTATTATTATTTCCAATAATAATGTTATAGTAACATAAGTAATAATACTTATTATCCCCATTTTATAGATGAGAGTACTGAGGTACAGAAATGTGAAGAAACTTCCCCAAAGTTGCACAGTTAGAAAATGGGCGATTCAAACCAGTCTGAGCCCAGAGCCAGCACTCTTCATCACCGTGCAATACTGCAGCTTAACAAGAGCCTTTGCAATGAAATCATCCAATGATGCGCCTGATTCTGCGGTGACCGAAGGTAAATGCCGCTGCAGATCCTTCGGGGCCTTGACATGGAGAGGCAGAGAAGAGAGAAAGAGCGTGGTGCCCAGCCGAAGGGGCCGGGATGGGAGACCAGCCTCAGCCACAGACACTCTAACTTTACTGGGTCACTGCTACTTACCTTCACCTGCGTAGGGCAAAAATACCACGAAAGTCAGTACTACTTTAGCCACAGGAGGAGCCAAGCACGGTCTGAACTGGGTCCAGGTCTAGCAGCATCCACTAAACTCACAAAATGAAGTCAGGAGAGGGTGCCCGGTTCAGAAAGGCAGACAGGTGGGCACCATGAAACCACAGGGCAGAGCTGAGGCCAGAGACCAAAATCAGAGGGACAAGATCAGGGCAGGACCTCACAGGCAGCTGGGACAGAGACAGGCCATCCCTGGCCCAGGCTGCCTGGGGCCCAAGGGAAGAGGGAGAAGATGGGCTTGGCTTCCCCTAAAGGGAACAGCTCCCCACCAGCCACGTCAGGGGTGACACTCAGCAGTCCATCAGGATTCCGGGGCTCCCGCCATCAGCCCCACTGTTTCTACCGTATACTCACTGTGTTCACAACAGGTAAGTCGGGCTGGCACCTCCAGAAGAGAAAATGAGGAGGTAAAAGGCTGAGACTGTATGTACCTTATACCTGAAACTCTAACAGGATGCCCAACTAGCAGTCCACGCTGGGACCGACACCTAGTTTAGTTTTACAACGAATGGGCCTTCCGATATTGCATTTTCTTTAAAATTGCCACAGCCAAGCACTCACCCGCATTGGCTCGTCGGGGAATCCCGGTTTGCCGGGCCGGTCCTGTCGCCGGGATCTCAGGAGCTGTTTGGCCTCCTTTTCCTTCAGAATGGGGGAGGCCTCTGGAAAAGTCAGAAAGGCGCCTTGAGGACTCTCATATTCCATCTCCACCGTCCAAGGCAAAGGATTTGCAAGTTCAATTTTGGTTAAAAGCCCTCCAGAGGGCTCAGGGAGGAATTTTAAATTGTTTCTACTATGGTTAACTTAGAGCAAACGCTGCACAACCTAAATATATTCACTGATTGCAATGGCCTATCCCTTTAAAGGTGAGTATTAATTTAATGAATACGTTTTTTTAAAACGTATTTTCTTCCCAAGCAACCATACAAAGTTAAAAAAAATACACACTTTCTTCAGTTCTCTAGTCTGTGTTTTTTAAGTTTGCTTTAGTGGAATTTTTTTAAATCCTCAATAGACTGAATCCAGTTTAAAGTTGTTACTGGAAGATGCCCAGTGACAATAAGCTTATGTTAAACTTGATAAATTACAACCCCTCAAAGAAGATACTACAATAACAAAATTGTATTGTTTTGATAATCACAGGAAAATTCTAAAAGATATTATCATCATAAAAGTATATCAAATTTTGGTGATCTCATATGAACGATAAAAGAAAGTAAAGCTGAAGATTTATCAGCGTTTTTGAGAATTAGTGCACAAATACCTTTAAAGATTTTTTTTAAAAAATAATTTATCCCCCATGATAGCAATTCTGGAAGCCTGCTCTTACAGAAAAAAAAGAAAAGAAAAAGCATTGAAATATCTTTACATTATATGCCACCTATTGTTTTAAATGAAAAAAATACTTTAAAATAGCAAATAAACTATTATTGCAGTTTCTCATGTCAGCATAGAAACAGGCTATGTTTTGGAGTAAATGCCCACCTGGGAAGAAAGTCAGCAAGGTGAGAGACAGCACAAGCACGAGCAGTTTCTTCATCCTGCCTTGGTTCCTCTCTCTGCCCGCCGCTGAATGAATCCTCCCAGACCGAGCCAGCCTATTAATAATTGACGGATGCCAGGTCAGGCCCAGTGTCTGTCAGTGCTTTGACTAACAGGACTTACCGTATGATGTTGAGTGTACCTGACTCTGAGTGTTTTAGTAATGACCGCTAAAATATTTTCCCCTGAATTCCTGTAAATTTTCATCCTGAGGAAGGAAATTATCCCTTTTGTAACATGACTTTCAGAGCTTGAATCTGAAAAAAGTAGCACGTGATATTCATTTCATGTATACAGATATATATATTATACAGTTGTTTGTGAGTGTTTACCTGTAGCTTCATTTTATGTTCCTTTTTCATTGAGGATTGAGAATCTCTTACATTTGCATATTTTATGACATTTGTTCGAAAACCCATTCACCAACCTAAGTTGACCTTCCCAATAATTTCACAGTGAAGCGGGAAAATTAACAAGGGGCATGATAAGAACAAAAAATTTTTTTTTGTTTCCAGCTGATTTGGGAGCTGGAAAAAACAGGGTTCAAATCCTGGCTTCACCTCTTTCTTCCAATGTAACCTTAGGTAAGTCACTTACCCTTTCTGAACTTCAGTTTCCTCCTCTGTAAAAAGGAAATAACAGTACCTATCTTATGGAGTGTGACAAAGGATGAGAGGAAAGCTATGAACCTTGTGACATCTAGTACTATTCATCATTATCCACTTCCATTTTGTAAATAAGGAAAGTGAGATTCGGAGATGTGAAGTCAAGTCCAAGTTCACACGTTACGGATGCCAAAGTAGAGCCTGAGTCTTTGGTCTTCAAACCTAGAATGTGTGCTCTTCCCATTAAGCCCCATGACCTTCATCCTTCATCATTGACAGGACCTCACACAACACGCTGTCAGTAAGACTGTAAACAGCCTTGCTCCAGATGTAAGCTTATTTTTATAAATACAATAAAATCTCAAGAAGCTGAAGTCCTTTTAAATTCAAATCATCTATAAATGTTACATGAAGAAATTATTAAATATATTATAAAATATGTCTGGAAGGTATGTGACATTTATTTGGATAAAATTCTCCATTCAGAGAAATGATCTGATGTTTCTGTGGTTACTTTACCAGCTCAACAGAAAACAATACCCTATCTGTAGCTGTACCAGTTTATGCTAATGTGGTGTAACTGATACTAAACCTAAATGTGCTGCCCAGTCAGTTGGTATAAAGATATTTTGAGAAGATTATAAATAAGGAAAAAAAAATGCATCACTAGTGAAGTTGCCTCACATGCTCACTTGTTCAAAACTTGATGTTTGGTTTCATGCACTCTATTGCTATTGATATCTTTCTGTTTTCATGTAGTTTTCAATAACTGAGGAACTTTAGGAGCATTATTTTTTAAATATATATTTGTCACACTAAACATCTCAAATTTTTTATGTGCAAGTTCAAATTTTTCATTCTTTTTGCTCTTTGTGGTTGAATAGGGCATTGACTATATTGTTTTATTATGTCAAATAAACATCTTCCATGTACCAAAAAAAAAAATCTATGCCTAGCTAGAAATTTCTAATGTATCCAATGTAAATTTACTATAAAAATATTTTTTAGACCAGGCACAGTAGTTCATACCTATAATCCCAGCACTTTGGGAGGCCAAGGCAGGAGGATCACTTGAGGCCAGGAGTTTGAGACCAGTCTGGGCAACATATTGAGACTCCATCTCTACAAAAAAAAATTTTTTTAATTAGCTTGGCATGGTGATGCAAGTCTATAGTCCTAGCTACTTGGGAGGCTGAGGCAGGAGGATCACTTGAACCCAGGAATTCAAAGTTACAGTGAGCTATGATCACGCCATTGCAGTCCAATCTAGGCAACAGAGTGAGACCCTTTCTCAAAATATATATATATTTTTTAATTTAGTAACTTTTGTCTGTATCAGCTCTGCCCAATAACATGAGCCACAGATGTAAGTCACATATGTAATTTAAATTTTTTCTAGTAGCCACATTTTTTAAAGTAAAAAAGGTTAAAATTTGTAATATTATATTTTATTTAACATGATGAAATAGCCAAAATATTATTATTTGAACATGTCATCAATATAAACAAATTACTAATGAGCTATTTGACATCTTTTTTTTGTACCAAGTCTTCAAGTGCTCAGAAGCCACATGTGGCCAGTGGCTGCCATGTTAAACAGCCTGGGTCTAGATTCTTCCATCTCTTTTGCCATCACTCAAGTCTAGGCCACTGTCCCTCTCACCCAGCTTCCTGTGCCAGGCTCCCAGCTGGTGTCCCGTCTTCCCTCCGTCCCTGTTCACTTCAACCCATCCTCCATGCAGCAGCAATGATGAGCCTTGCCAAATAGAAACAGAACGTAGAAGTTAGACCTTGTCACTTCCTCGCTTAAGAATGTTTCATTATCTTCCCACTAGGCTCAGAACAAAGTCAGAATCCTTACTAAACACTACAGGACCCACCCTGTGTTACCTGCGCCCACCGCCCTTCCCAACCCTACTCCAGCCACTCCCCTCCAGCCCCCAGCAATCTAGCCACACTCAGTTACTTCCAGCTAGACAAGCCCTTTGCCACCTCAGCACCTTTGCACATGCTCGTCCTCCCTCTCTTCATGATTGGATCCTTCTCATCCTTCTGGCTTCAATTTGAAATTTCTCCTGCTCAGACAAGCCTGCCCTTACCAGCCTACTTAATAGAAGTTCCCTGCACCCCCACCCCCACCCCCACTCTCCATCTCATAACACTCACATTTATAAATATTGTGTCTATTTCTTTACTTTCTAAAATCTGTCTCCTCCACTGGACGGTAAGCTCTAACTAAGCTTGTATTCTTTTATAATTTTTTAAAAAGCACAAGGGAACCTCTGGTGGACTGGAGAAGTGACACTGGGGAGAGTTGATGCCTGTATCACAGTGCCCTGGGATGCTGGGGCAAAGTCTCAGGTGGAGAGGGCCCTTCAGGCGTGATAATGACAGGGCCATTCAAATGCCCTTCAGCTTGGCCTCTGGAAACATTGTCCCAAAGGGTGAGGGGCGTGCTATAGGAAAACTGAAAGAGCAAGGTCCCTCGTTGTGAGTGTCACTCTGGTGGGAGAATTCTCTTTTCTTTCTTCTTCTTTTTTTTTTTTAAAGACAAGAGTCTCGCTCTGTCGCCCCGGGTAGATCGCAGTGGCATCATCGTAGCTCACTGCAAACTCAAACTCCTGGGCTCAAGCGATCCTCTTGCGTCTGCCTCCAAGCAGCTGGGACTACAGGCATGCACCACCACACCTGGCTAATTTTTTCTATTTTGGGTAGAGACGGGGTCTCGCTCTTGCTCAGGCTGCTCTCAAACTCCTGACCTCAAGCAATTTCCCACCTCAGCCTCCCGAAGTGCTAGGATTATAGGTGTGAGCCACCGTGCTAGGTCAAGAATTCTTTTCTACCCGCTCCTCCCATTCCCAGTGACCGATCACTAGGTGAGTTGGCGGGGCTCTCGGTGTAAGACGCAATTCCCAATAAATCCACAAGGTGGCAGGCAGAGAGCAGAACCAGGCACCACCAAGATCAAGGCCGCCAAACCAAGGTTAACTGCTCAAGAAGCTGCCAGGGGTCCCCGTGAAGCCATTGGAAGTAGAGAGGTGGAGAGAGATGGTACTACAGCATCTAAAACTATTTCCCTACTATTTTAATTGATGTACTATTTGAAGGCCTTCATCGAATGCCGTGGCCTCGGAAACCTGTACGGTAAGTCCGCGCTTAACGCTCTCGTCCACAGGTTCTTGGAAACTAAAACTTTCGGCGAAACAATGTACAACGAAACCAATTTTACCAAGTTAATTGATACACACACGAGTTAAGTTACTACGTTATATTTCTGGTCACGAAAACATCACTAAACTTCTAAGTAAAGACCCAAAACACTTCTAATATTAAAGATTGAAATAAATGTGAACTATACATACATTCGAAAAAGATTAATAAAAATAAGATAAGTATTTACCCAAATATTCCAGTTCAGGGTCTCGGTGGCCAGAACCAGGTGGGAAGCAGCCCTGGACAGGACACAGTCGGTCGCAGGGTACACTCACAGACACCCTGACTCACTCAGACTGGGACGACCATTTAAACATGCTGATTCACCTAACTTGCACTTCTTCGGGATTTGAGGGAAAACCAGAGTACCCAGAGGAAACCTAGGCAGACACGGGGAGAACGTGCAAACTCCACACCTACAGAAGCCCTGGCTGGGAATTGATTTTTTTCTTATCAACGTTATAACCAAACAATATTCAACAAAACAACTTTCTTTGAGGACCTGCTATATTACCAATTTGACAACATTTAATATCATATATAGGAAGAATGCTATCACCCTTATTCACGCCAACTGAACACAACTAATATTTTCATTTGTGTGAGTTTCTCATCTCTTTTTAGAAGGCATTGTCAAATTACACAGATATTTAAGGATCACTGATAAAGGCAACACTACAGTTCTCAACATAATTGCACTGGATACCGTTTTAACAGGAAAAGAGTGATTTCAAATTCTATGAGCTAAAGAAACTTTAGAGACAAGGAAACATTTTTTTCAAACTACAGAATAATGGTGAATCAGCTACAAATAAGAGGATTATAATGTATCCACATTCTTTAGTCCTAGGACCAATTACATAAACTCTGATAGTCCTTTCCATAGTTGTTTCCATCTCTTTTATTGTTTACCTTTCCAAGTGGCTATAAACTCTATTTTTACAATGTACATATAATTATTTTGTCATTTTTTTAAAGCAATGACAGTAACTCTATAAGCTGCATGTGCACACATTAGTTTACAAGCACACTGTGCAGGCAGATGTTAGGTTCAGGCAGGTGTGGGAGACTGAATTATTAGCATCAGTTCTTCACCATCACCCCTTATTTATGTTCTCTGCTACGTGACTTTGAAGCCCTGCTCCTTAACTTTGTGCTTCAACAAGTGAAGGATGTGGCTAATGAACACAGAGTATGTCAATGGTTTGAGAAATTCCATACTGGTGATTGTAATCTTAAAAATGAGCCATGTGGGTGACCTGAGACCAACCTGGATAATGATAAGCTGAAAGCTGTAGTGGAAGTGAATCCATCTCAACCTGCACATGAATTAGCAGCAAGGTTTGATGTTACTATTCCAACAATATTGGACCACTTGAAACAAATGGGCAAGGTAAAGAAGCTGAATAGATGGGTACTGCATGAATTAAACAAGTGTCAGAAGAGAAATCATCTCGAAGCTTGCCTTTCTTTGCTGTCACGACATAATGGTGAACCATTTCTACACCATATTGTTACAAGTGATAAAAAATGGATTCTTTTTGACAATTGCAAGCGTTTGGCTCGTGGTTGGATAAAAATGAAGTGCCAAAACACAGTCCCAAACTGAATATTTATCCAAAAAAGCTACTGGTGTCTGTTTGGTGGGCCAGTGCTGGTATTATCCACTACGGCTTCATGAAACCTGGTCAATCAATTACAGCAAATGTCTACTGCAACTAATTGGACAAAATGATGAGGATGCTTGTGATTAAGCAGCTGAGATTGGTCAATAGAGACAGGACAATCCTCTTGCAAGACTGAGTGTCGCAAAAAACAATACTGTTCAAACTACAGAAGCTGGACTTGGAAACTCTCTGTCATTCACTGTATTCACCAGACCTTGCACCAAATGACTACCACTTCTCCCAGGCTTTGGACCACTTCTTGCAAGGAAAAATATTCAATTCTCAACAAGTTGTGGAAAACACCTTTTGAGATTTCATCACCACTCGCTCTCCAGGCTTCTTCACTGCTGGCGTAAATAAGCTACCGTTAAGATGGCAAAACTGTGTCAATAATTTAGGCACATACTTTGATTAATTGTACCACTTCTTGTTTGAGATATAATAAACTCAACTTTTGATTTGAAATTGGACATATTTAATGACCTAATATAAAATAATTATAATAAAACTCATCTCATAGGTTGTTTTGAGACTTAAAAGAGATAGTACATGCAATATACTTGATAGTAAAAGCGTAACACTTGGAAACTATTATT
>JAQIFY010005824.1:0-10762 GCA_028533085.1 Varecia variegata | reverse complement strand
AAAAAAAAAGAAAGAAGAAGTAATAGGTGTTCAAGGAAGAGAATAATGGATTTCACTTATTCTAAGACATATTTTTCAGATTTTAACATTTTGCCATAATTTAATAAACAATATTTTTCTTTTAGCATGTTGCCTAAAATAATTTGCATCCCAAAATCCATGACCTCAAAAAAGAAAAAAACCAAAATGAATTTGATATTTAATATAGATATTTGATTAATTCCAATAGATTATTGTTAGGGAAAAAAATCCCACAGTATTTTAGATTAGATTTAAAAAAATTTTTTTAATTTAAATTTTTTTTCAGTTTTTTAAAAATTTCAGAATATTATGGGAGTACAAATGTTTTTGGTTATATAAATTGCTTTTGTGCTATCTGAGTCAAAGTTAAAAGTGTGTCCATACCCCAGATAGTGTGCCTTGTACCGTTAGATGTCTATTGCCCATCTCCTCCTAACCTCCTCCCTCCTGCTTGATTTCTGATGAATGGGCTGATCTATTAGTTCCAATTTGATGATGAATACATTTGGTGTTTGTTTTTCCATTCTTGTGACACTTTACTTAAAAGAATGGTCTCCAGTTCCATCCAGGTTAATACAAGAGGTATTAGTTCACCACTTTTTTCATGGCTAAGTAGTGCTCCATGGTATACATATACCACATTTTATTAATCCACTCATGTATTGATGGGCACTTGGATTGTTTCTACATCTTTGCAATTGTGAATTGTGCTGCTATAAACATTTGAGTGCAGGTGTCTTTTTTATAGAATGCCTTTTTTTCCTTTGGGTAAATACCCAGTAGTGGGATTGCTGGATCAAATGGTAGTTCTACTTTTAGTTCTTTGAGGTATCTACTTTTAGTTCTTTGAGACCAATGGATCAGAATAGAGAACCCAGATATAAAACCATCCTCATATTTCCATATGACTTTGAAACAGCAGACAAAAGCATACACTGGGAAAAGAATCCCTATTCAGTAAACGGTGCTAGGAAAATTGGATAACCACATACAGAAGACAGAAACAGGAGCCACACCTCTCACCTCTCACAAAAATCAGCTCACAATGGACAACAGACTTAAACCTAAGGTATACAACTATAAGAATTCTAGAAGAAAATGTTGGAAAAACTCTTATAGACATCGACCTAAGCAAAGAATTTATGAAGAGGACCCCAAAAGCAATCACAGCAACAACAAAAATAAATAAATGGGACCTGATCAAATTAAAAAGCTTCTGCACAGCCAAGGAAACTATCATTAGAGCGAATAGACCACCTACAGAATGGGAGAAAATATTTGCATGTTACACACCCAGTAAAGGGCTAATTAGAATCTGCATAGAACTCAAGCAAATCAGCAAGAAAAAAAAAAAAAAATCAAACACCCTCACTAAAAAGTGGGCAAAAGACATGAACAGAAACTTTTCCAAAAAGACAGAATAATGGCCAACAAACATATGAAAAAATGCTCAACATCTCTAATCATCAGGGAAATGCAAATCAAAACCACAATGAGATATCACCTAACTCCAGTGAGAATGGCTTTTAACAAAAAGTCCTAAAACAACAAATGTTGGCATGAATGCAGAGAGATTGGAACACTCTTACACTTCTGGTGGGATTGTAAACTAGTACAACCTCTGTGGAAAGGAGTTTAAACTTTTTAATTGACAAATAATGGTTGTTTATATTTATGGAGTACAATGTGATGTTTTGATGTATGTATATATTGTGGAATGATTATATCAAGCTAACATATCCATCCCTTCACCTACTTAGCATTTTTTGTGGCCACTCACTCCAGTCTCTGCCTCCATCCTACGTGGTCTCCCTGCAGTGGCTATGTCCTCATCTCCTCTTCTTATTAATATTATGACACCAGTCATGGCAGCTGAGAACCCACCCTAATGACTTGATTTTAACTTGGCTACATCCTACAAAGACCTTATTTCCAAATGGGTCACAATCACCTGTCCCGGGGGTAGGATGTCAACGTATCTTTGGGGGACACAATGAATCCCACAGTAGGACCCCACTCTTGAGTCTTCTCTCTCCTATTCCACCTTCTTCCTTTGTGCCACAGATATTCCACTTCTCTCCAGCCCCACGGCCACCACCCATGGCCTCTTCACAGTCAATGGCCACAGCCTCGTTTTGGTTTTCTGCTTCCAGCTTATCCCTACAATCCCTTTGTCAAGGGCCCTGAGAAGGGCAGGGTGGATGGTGGGGGGCGGGGGGGGGATTAGGACACCACCAGGCAAGGCTGGTCCCCACACTTCTCCCTCATCCTGCCCCGGCTCCACCTCTTCAGAGACCCGGCCTTCCTTTATCTCCCAGGTGGCCCCACACTCTGTTCCCATCCTTCAGTCTGAGCAGATGGCCGTGGAGGCTGGGGCAAGGATGTCCAGCCTCCTTCCTCAGCACTGTGCAATACATGTGATGTACATGTGTGTAATCAGGATGTCTTCAAGGCCTTTCTAAATCTAACACGGAACTTTCACGCAGCACTTACTGCCAACAGTGCCAAACACTTGTGCATGCTCTAAGTTAATTATGTACCCCACAAAAATAACCCTAGTACCTCTAGAATATGGAACCAGGGCTGCTGTGGATGCAATTCGTTAAGATGAGGTGGTGCTGGAGCAGGGAAGACAGACACAGGGAGAAGCCACAACAAGACGGAGAATTGGGATGCTGCACCCACCAGGAAGCTAGGAGAGGTGTGGAACAGAATCTCCCCCAGAGGCTTCGGAAGAAAACAACCAGCCCATGCCTTGATTTTGGACTTCTGTCCCCCAGGACTGCGAGTGAATCAGTTTCTGTCACTTTGAGCCACCCAATCTGTGGTACTTCATTACGGCAGCTCTAGGAAACTGAACACACTCCTGTGAACCTTGCAACAACCATGGAGTGGGGTCACTGTTGCATTCTGTTTTATAGAGGATGAAGTGGGGATGGGTTGAGAGAGAAAGCAGCTTCCCTGAGGTCCTGAGAAACAGATTTGGGCATCAGGAGGCCAGGCCTTGTCCTGTAATGCAGACGTCATGGCTCCTCTCGCCGTGTCCAGACGGCACGGGGCCGTCCTGTGGTCTGACTCCAGGACTTGCCTCTCTCCAGGTGTCTGGCCTTGCACCACCTGAGGGAGCCTCAGCCTCTTCCTCTGTTAAATGGCAACAATTATAGCTCACATCACAGGGATGGTGGAATGATTAATTGAGAACATCCGTGTGAAGCCCTTAGTCCATTTGGGCTGCCATGATAAATATTCTAGACTGGGTGGGTTATAACAACCGACATTTATTCCTCACAGTTCTGGAGGCTGGAAGTCTGAGATGTGCCAGTGTGGCTGGGTTCTGGCGAGGGCCTCTTTTTGGTTTGCAGATCACCATTATTTCACTGTGTCCTCACGTGTGGAGAGATGGATTATCTCTCTCAGGTCTCTATTATGAGGGCACAAATCCCATTAGGGAGGGCTCCACCTTCACGACCTCATCACCTTCCAAAGTTCCCACTTCGTAATACCATCACTCGGGGGTTAGGGATTCAAGACATGAATTTTGGGGGGACACACATATTCAGACCATAGCAAGCCCTTAGTTCAGGAACAGTGCTCATAAGTGTTAATGATTTTGAATTTCACTAAGATGAAAATCAGGAAGACTCAATGAATGTAGTCGGTACAGGTTGTGATGTTCACTGTGCTGGGATCTGCCCAGCCGAGGGGCTTGACCTCTCATTGGAGATAAACATGGGTCGGAGGATTCCCCACCATATACCTGGAGGCTCAGTCATTTATTCTTTCAATAAATATTCAATGCATGTCCACTGTGTGTCCGGTCATGGTTAGGAAATGGCTCCAAATACTGGAAAATTCCAGCTTCCAGGGCTCTCCAGGCCCCTTCCTTGCCCACCCCACCTTTCCGCACTGCAGCTGTAGTTTCCATGGTGATGGTCTGAGCCTCCCTTCGTTGCTAAGGGTAGATAAACAGTCTTGATTAATCTCTCCGAGAGATGGAGGTGGGCACAGCAGGGGAGGGGGAGGGAAGGCTCAAGTCTGCCACCACCCAGCAGTGGTCCATGCACAGCCTTCAGCTGCCTTTGATTAAGGGTTTGCAAAAGAAGAAAAACATGCACATGGCAAGAATATTTAAAATTTACTCTCTCCGGAATTTTGAAGCATACAATACCTTATGTGAGGTGATGGATATGTTAATTAGCTTGATTTCATCATTCCGCAATGTATACACATACAAAAACATTACATTGTACCCCATAACAATTATTATTTGCCAATTAGAAATAAATTTTAAAAACTTATACACACATATAAAAAAATGCATGTGAGGGCCTCTGCAGAGTCAGCTAGAAATCACAAATCTCCTGCATCTTCCAGTAATAACAGCATTATCAGAATTCATCAAGTTATTTCATAAATACTGACTGAGCCCTTCTGTGGGGCCAGCCCTTGTCTATGGGCAGGGAATAAGCATCAGGCAAATCGGTTCCCCCTCCACTACCCTGTGCTCTGTTCTAGTGGCAGACACATTCGTTCCTTACCAAAGTTTGGTCATTTATTTTAAAAAGATGGCCTTCTAGGAGGCAGGTATCATGCTAGACCTTGGGAAAATAGCAGGGACTAAGACAGGCCAAGCCCCCTGCATTTGTAAAGCCTGTTTTGGTGCAAAGAAGACAAAATGAACTAACACCCTTAATATAACTCCAGAAGTTGATTAGGCCTATGCAGAAATATAAAGCAGGAAATTGGAAGGTATTAATAGGAAAGGAAAGGGCTGTTTTAGGAGCACACTAAAGAAGTGGTAATACCTGAGCAGACGGCTGGATGAGGGAGAAAGTAAACACACTCAGGACTCCCTGGGGAGGAGACTGGAGGCAGACAGAAGGGCAGAGGCCCTGAGATGGGAACACGCAAGTGTGTGTGAAGAATTCCATGGCAGCTAATGAGGGACTGAGAGAATGCTCGGATGTGAAGTAGGAATGGCAGCAGGTTATGTAAGCCTCATAAAACTTTGGGTTTTATTAATACATTATTTTTGTTTATTTTTAAAATTTTATTTAAATTGGCAAATCATAATTGTCTATATTTATGGGATACAATATGATGTTATGTATGCATTGTGGGATGATGAAATTAGATGAATTAACATCCGTCCCTTCAACAAATCATTAATATTGATTATAGAACAGTCGCGCGTTTGACACATTCTGAGAAATAGGTTGTTTGGCGATTTCATCATTGTGAAAACATCCCAGAGTGCACTCACACAAGGTGGTCCAGCCCACCACACAAACCTGAGCCCACAAACCCGCGCAGGTTACTGTACTGAATACTGTAGGCAACCGTCACACAGTGGTAAGTATTTGTGTATCTGAACATATTTAAACATAGACAAGGCACCGCAAAAATAGGACTTTGTAATCTTATGGGCCCACTGTCATATATGCAGTCTGTCATTGCCAGAAGTGTCACTACGTGGTATAGGACTGTGTTGCTAATTGAGTTCCTGCCCTGTGCTAGGCACTGGATTTACACTGATGCACCAACGCAGACATGTTCTCTGCCTTTACGGAGCTCACAGCTATTAGGAGATGCTGATATTAATCAGACACCTTTCAAGAACATCAAATATGCATCCAGTGCCTTCTCTACACTTGTGCCAGGGACAAGCATGCATGGTGTGGCTTGCATTAGGGCAGTGGCTTTGGAAATAGAGTGGACCGTTCTTTGGATGCTGTGGCCTTTTACTGAGCTGGGGGGGCGGGGCTTGATGGCTTCAGAGCAATGAATAAACAGGAGAGTAATATTATAATAACACCTTAAACGAGTTGAGTACTTATCCTAAATGCTTTACAATAAATTTTTCGGGAAACCCTGCAAGGTGGGTGATAGTATTACCTGATTTTAGACATGAGGAAACTGAGACAGTGAGGTTGGACAGCTTGTCTAGCATTATGCAGCGGGTAAGGGGCAGAGCTGGGATGTGAATGGAAGCTCCCAAATCCTGAGCTTTAACCCCCTGAGCATGCTCTTTGCAACGATGTTACCATCCAGAACTAGAAACCTGTGTGCACAATGTGTGTCCACAAACCCCGTAACGAAAGTGTTTTGGAAGAACAAAGTAACAACTTTGGAGTGGTGTGCATGACACACTATTAAGTGGGGAAAAGCGGGGCTCACCTGCCCAACAAAGAAATTCCAAAGGAGTGTTGAATCCAAAGACAGGAAGCTGGGGGCAGGGCAGCCAGCTACACAGATGCAAATCGCTGCCCCCGGGAGCTCCAACCCTATCTTAAAAAAGCCATCCAGCTGACTACAAGAATTTTTTGAGGAGCCTCTTGTGCTCCCGGTGCCTGTTGGTTCTGGATAGTGCCAGAATCCAAGCCCCCTTTACCACACCTTTAAAGCCACAAGTGTCAGACTTTTGAGCAGACCAGAAATTTCGGAGAGATTCTGTTTAAAATGCAGAAGTCTCGATGCTCCATTCAGAGAGACTGGGTATGGCGCAGGAATCTGCACTCTTCCCATTAATAAATATTTACTAAGCACCAGGGGCTTGCCGAGCATAAGCCCAAGCGCTGGGACAGAGCCGTCAGCCTACCAGGGGCTCACTCTGCCCTGGACAGGAAGATGGCCCCTCTACAGAACAACCCCAGATGCCCACCATGGAACAGGAGGAGAGTGAGTCTGGCCGGGAAATCACACCAAGTACAAAGTGTTGTTTGTATCATTCTTGTAAAGTGTGTATTGCAATACACTATTTTTTGTGTGTGTTCTTTGAAGTGACTTTTTATTTTGTGAAATATTTTAAGACTCATAAGAAGTTGTAAAAATATAGTACCGAAAGTTCCCACATACCCTTCCCTCATCTTGCCCCTGTTGACGGAAAAGAAGCCAAACGCTGTGAAATAATTTAAAGAGGTTTATTCTGAGTCAAATTTGAGGACCATGACCCGGAGCCACGCCCAAGAAGCCTTGAGCAAGTGGACTCGCTGTGATTGGGTGGTTACAGTTTAGTTTTATACATTTCAGGGAGACAGGAATTATATGTAAAGTCATAAATCAGTACATGGAAGGCATACATTGGTTTGGCCCCAAAGGTGGGACATCTAGAAAGGGGGTGGGGCTCACAGGTTATAGATGGGTTTAAAGATTCTTTGACTTGTAATTGGTTAAAGACATGAAGTTTGTCTAAAGGCTTGGAATGTTTTAAGATAAGAAGCTCCGTTAATCAGAGACAAGCTACCGGACAAATATTTGTTGTGTAAATTGAGGACCTGCAGGTTTGTCTTGCATAACCTTAGTCCTGTTAATGGGTTACAAAGGATGTCCCCAAGAAGGGAGGCAGCATGATGAGGCATGTCTGACTTCCCTCCTCCT
Organism: Varecia variegata; assembly: GCA_028533085.1. Taxonomy (NCBI): domain Eukaryota; kingdom Metazoa; phylum Chordata; class Mammalia; order Primates; family Lemuridae; genus Varecia; species Varecia variegata. Next base: position 3,364 of record JAQIFY010005824.1, on the reverse strand, counting down.
GGCAGGCAATTTAGTTTTAGTTTATCCCCTTGGCCAGGAGAGGTCTATTCAGTTAGCCAGTGGAGGGGAGAAGCCTTAATATTTAATTTTTAGTTCACACCCCCAGCAATAACATCTGACACAACCACAGCACAATGCCCAGACCTGGGTTCTGATGTTGACACAAGACTATTAACTCAGGCATCAGCCTATTTCTGACTTTAATATTTTTTATGTGCACTGTTTCCTGTTGCTGTGGTCTCATTCTATGAAACTTTATCACATCCATGCAACTATCACGGTAATCAGAGTACAGAACTGTTCTATCACCACACACACACACACACAAACACACACACACACATATGGAGCAATGAAACAAAACTCTCTTAGGAACACACTTTTTGAATTATGAACTATGCATAACTAATATTTTTCAAAATGGGAAGAGACCAAAGAATAAACAGAAATGTGTCAGATGCAAGATATTATCTTTAGGTTTACAAAGATAGGAGGAAGAAACCACAGCCATGAACACACTTTATTCCAGTTTCATATTTTCATTAATGTTTAAGTTATGTTCACTGAGTAGATAGTAGACCACACACTCCGCAGGGATGGGGACTCTGCCGTATGCTCTTGTGTGTTCCCAGCACCTGGAGTGCTGCCCAGCACAGCGGAGACATTCAACAAGTGTTTCTCAAATGACTGAGTCATTCGTTTGAAATAAACCCATTTTGTGCACATTTAGAGTTAATGTTAAGGGAACAAGCTGATAGAGTAAGCAATAAATATGGCTTTTACTCAAAATCCAGTTGACACAAACCTAGGATGGTGAGGGGACATGACTCCATTTCTTCTCCAAAGAAAGCACTTGGGGAAAAAAATCTGATGCTGGGAAAAAAGAACAACAACCGTGATACGTGGAATCTTCATTTTTAGGAAAAGTTCTCCCAAGTAACTTTACTGCAGCTGATGATTGCTTTTTGTCGAACCCTGGTTTATAAGATGCTGGGTCCTGAGCTCAACACTGTTTTTATTATCTTACTAGGTAGCCTGCTTCACATTCTGATTTTACAAATAAGGGTTTTGATTAGTAATATCCCAGAGAGATGAAAACACCTGCCCAAGAACCCATATTTTTTATTTACTTACAGACAATGAATGATGAACTAGTGGATTTTAGGCTAAAAATGTTAAATGTGCACTCAGTTTGACACAAAATTCCAGAATATTCCATCCTCGGAGTTTCTCTCCGCTGACTCTCAGCCACCTCCACTTCCTCATCCTAGCAACAGTTTCCATGGTAATGAATTGAGTTTTCCTGGGTTGCTAAGGAACAAAAGAGCCCTGAGGAAGGACCAGGCAGGGGCTCAAGCCCGAGTGGTGGAGGGGTGGGAGGCCCAGGGGAGGCTCTCCCGCCTGCAGCACCCCCATCCACGGTGCAGGCACATCTTCTGTGCTTGTTCTCCGACAAGGTCTTTGCAGAGGGCAAAAGTTGACTCTGAGTTTCATAGAGTCTAGAAAGTCCCACATGTTCATATCAACAGTGGCTGGTGACAGAAATATTTAATGTTCTTGCCATGTTTTCATCCATTCTTTTACTTACTCATTCAACAAATATGTACTGAGTGCATACAATGGCAAGTCAATGTGCCAGACCCTGGGCATACAATGCTAAGAAAAACAGAGGTATGAATTTTTTCTCTCTCATGGAGATTAGAGCCTGCCAGGAGATGTTTTCATTCAATAATTTATCCTACTGATACTGATTGTGGGTCCACCCTGCGCCAGACAGTATGTGACAGAGAAGACAGACAAACACACACGGCCCTCCTGGAGGTGACAGTGGCGCAGTGGGGTCAATTCTAATGAGGCAACCAGGGCCCCATTGGTGACTTTTTATTTTTATCCAAGTGCATCCTCAGAATGCTCTGTATCTTGATTGTAGTATTGGTTTCACAATATTTGTGAAACCCATATATTTGTCAAAACCATTCCTGTACACTTAAAATGGGTGTATTTTCTTGTATGTCAATTATACATCAATGAGTCAGTTTTTTGGGGCAGGATCAAAATTTTACTATTTGGGTCTCTGTGGGCTCCTAAAGAAATCTCAAGTCTCCTAAAGAGTCACTGATGGAGGCACCATCTGTCCTCTCTGTCCATCCACACTTGACCAAGGGTGAGGGCCTCTGCTGTAGGAGCCAGAAGCAGGTGTTGCCCTGGGGCAGGTCGTGGAGTGAGAGAGACTGACAGTGATGCTACAGTGTTTGGGAGGCCAAGGCTTTGGGACAAAAGGGAATAGGGAGGGGAAGGGCTGTTCAGTCAGGTGCTGGGAAGACGCTCTGGGGTAGGGATGTTTGATCTGAGGTCCAAACAAGGGAGGGAAGGAGTCCTGGGACACCTCAGAAGGAGCAGAGTGAAGGTCTTGGTGGGTGGGTGGGTGCATTTGATTGCTGACGGTGTAGATTTCTACCCTCAACATGAGAAGAAAATTTCCCAAATACAGGTAGAAATGAAGTATGTGACCCCCCTGTCCCACCCACAAAGTGACTCCTTGAGGCACCATTATTCCTTTGTTCGCAAGCACTAAGTTCTGAAGATCTGCTGGACCTCGATTATCCACACAGGATCTTCACCAAATTATGGAAAATTCCAGCCTGCGAGGCGAGCGGGCTTCCTCCCCAGACCCTCCCCGCCCACGGTGGTTTCCACAGCAACAGCCTCAGCACCTCTCCCCACATGAAGTGACACAGGTGAGGGGCTCGGTGAGAACAAGCTCCACGATTCCCGCCGGGGTGCCTGGGGGCAGGAGAGTTACCGCAAACATTCCAGGCTGCTGACTGGGTGGCGGTTGTTCAAGTACAACTTTCACACACAGGAAAATGTTGCAGAGCCAGAGGAGGGGTCAGGGCGAGGCTCTGTGGACTTCCTCAGCAGCCAGAACCCTGCAGCAAGCCCCAGCCGTATAGATGCTACCTGTTCCATCATTCGCTCATTGAGTCAGTCAACAAATACTGTGTGTGCGCCAGACACTGTCCTAGGCCCGTGGAATAACAGGGAAGGAAAAACAGGCACCAGCGGGCCTTAGACAACAGGAGTCATTCGTTCATCCAAAACTTCATTCACTCCTTCCACAGGTCCTCAGAGCACCCACTGTGCGCTGAGCACTGTGCCGGGTGCAGGCTTCAGGTGGGGCTCACACAGAGCCCACACCCTCCCGATGGCTTCATTGTAGTGGGAGAAACCACAGAGGGAGACATCTGGGCATTACTCCTGGCTCTGGGTGGTGTGAGATCCTTATTCTTCCCTCTCTGGAACTGCCTGTTTCTCTGGCCATAGCCTGGTTACACTTGGCTTCCCTCCTAAAACACCTCTGCCC